>MU227082.1:1704785-1744091 GCA_018584345.1 Thuja plicata
TGCAGGTCCTTGTAATAATATGGGTAAGGTTCAGCCTTAGGACCTACATGATCTCTTAATTCTTTTGGCATGTGCTTCTTCAACAAGCTCCTTGCAACACCAGGCTTGGCACTATATCTTTTTTCCTTTTTCTTCATGTCAATTTGGTTAGACATGGTGCTGAATAAGCCAAATGCTTGCATGAAAGAATTTCTATTTAGTATCAGCAAGGCAGTGCCATCATCTCTCTTAATGGTCTTTGTAAGGGAATCATAATGATTTGCCAGGTCCAAAAATAAGTCAACATCTAGGAACACATCATGCACTAATAACCTACCCAGACCAGATGTTCGAGGGTTTGAAACAGGGATAGGCTTATCAGAATTTTTATAAAAGTATGTAAAAAGAGAATAACTTGTTGTGCCCGGGGTTGCAGCATCTCTGATGTTCATGAAGTCATCTTTAAACACACCTGCATCAATCTTCCTATTCTGTGTTGAGCCTGGTAGCAGCTAGAGAAATTCGTCTGAATAGCTAGGTTTTCCTTTCTGCTCCTCTCCACTGCCTCCATTTGTAGAAGCAACGCTCACAGCTCTACTCATTTTTGTGACAGCTTGAAATTCTTTGTTTGAACAGATACTGAAAAAAATCTATTCTTCAATATTAGCTATCTGTCCTGAGCACAATTCTATGCAACTTTAGAAATTTCTTATCACCTTGGAAATACTGCAACTACTCTGAATATCACCTTTTACTGAAAAATAAGCAACTTAGCTCTAAAAACTTGAAAACATGGTGAATAAGAATGAATGCACAATCATCTGTTTATAGCCATTTTGATTCAGAGTACATAGCTCATAATTCGAAAACATCAGTTCTGCCATTAAGTTGCCATGCCGTGAGCTTTCAAAAACCTAGCCGTAGTTGCACGAAGTTGACAGGAAATCAAATTTCAAATTATGAATCCTTGGCACAATCATAAAATGTTTAAGATAGTTGACATGTCATCCCTTGATTCGTTCTCTGTCATACATCTCAGCTACCTTTGGTGCACAGTAAGCAAAATTCTAGTATCTGATTAGCCGCCGAGAGATCCATTCTGTCATGTCATCCACTTGCCGCCGCATTTTAGATCTCAAGATCTAGCGACCTCACGACTGCAGGAAGTCTCTTTGTCGTGAGCACTTTTCCTTAACCATGGTTTGATCTCCAGACCAGGCGACAATGCACTTTCTTTACCTTGGCTGACCCAAGTCCATCTGGTGATCAAGCCACAATAGTGAAATCAAAGTCGCATGGGGTTATCTTTAACTCTTCTTTCTTTTCTAGACTTGGCGACAAGCCATTACTTATTAATCTCCATAGTTATCGCTAAGTCGCTGGATGCTCATATTCTTTCTTAAGACCACATGACAACCCTAGTCACCGAGTCAGGAGATAACTTTAACTTTACCTCAACATATAGCACGTGCCTTTATTCCATTTAGAGCGACTTTGCGACATACCCTAATCACCAATTCAGGAGGACCTTTTCCCTAGGGCACTTTTATCTCTAGACATCGCGACCACCGTCAAATCTTCTAATTCCTTCATCCAACAGCTGGCGCATAATCGCCATATATTTTTACATACCCTTAAGTTATCTGGAGACCTTGCGACTAAAGGCAAAAATACCTTAGTCTCTTTATCGCTTAATTCATTTTTCTCTTCTGGTGATCTCCTGACTACCATTTACCTTATGACAGATGTCATCTATTCTTTTGTCCACTTAATACATACTGAAGAGCTGAGTCATCGCTCCTATTCTGGTGACATCCCGACTGAGGGAAATTGCTAACATCAAACAGTTAGTCGCGGAATCGGGACTGTTATCTCTTACCGGCCATTTGATCTCGAGACCACGCGACTGAAGAAATACTTAACTGTTTGTCATAGCCTGACCTAGCGACCATGCGACATGAAGTGAATCGCGAATTCTGATAACATTACTTTGACTTTTTGACTTCTCTTGCGATCACACGACTGAGGAGTGGGTCCCATTCTTATAAAGCTTATCACATGAAGTTCATGCGACTACCTGACTAATAAGATATTGCTAAGTCTTGAGAAGCTGAAGGAATATTCTGTTTTGTAAGGAGACTATGTGACACAAGGCAAAAGCGAAGTCAGGAAAGCATTTAGCATATTCATTCTGAGTAACGTGATTAGGCGACCCAACTTAAAGCACACGTCTTAAGTGAATTAAAAAAGTAACGATGAAATATAAGACATGACCTAGGGTTTCAAATACATCACTTAACTTGGATACATAGGGTTTTAGCAGTTTTGGCAAGGTTTAAGTATGAAAACCTAAAAATTTTCAGAGGGCAAGACAAGGAACAAGGCGAAGCAGCAAAAATGGGAAATACAACCAACATACCCATTGGATCTCTTCTTGCACCAATTTCACTACCTTATCCAACATGATCAAGAATATTTCCACATGGAGAGGTAGGATTATAGGATGTTAATTGGATCCAATCCATTTCCCACAAACACACTTTTCAATAGAACCCTAAATGAGTTCCAATAAATATAGCAAATTCACCAAAAAAGGGCTACAAACAATTAGGCCTAATTAGGTAATTTCTCCCAAATAATTGAAAAAAATCCTTATCAAGATGGAAAACTAACCTTTGATTATGACACCCTTTACAAAGACCTAAAATATTTTCTAGTTCTTGTCCTCCCAAGCTGTCTATACAGTGGGTTCCTACAAACAAGCCTAAATTCAAGGGCTTCAACACAAATAGAGCAAGGTCTTTAGAATTTTTTTTTCACCATCAAGAATCCTTCACCAAAACTTCCCATTGCATTTGGGACTCCTGCATACATTTTTCCATCTCTCCATAAGCTCTTAATGAAGCAATCAATGCTTTCAATCCTTCTTAACACCTCTCTAACTCTCTATGATCCATAGCCATACAACTTTGGCTCTCCTAAGGAATCACATTAAAAATGGCTCACTTTCCTTCTAGGGCCCCTCTTTTTCTATAAAATATGTACAAGGAGTCATCTTTCTAATTCCAAAGGCCTATAGAGATTCCATGGTGGAAAGAGAACTTATGACCCCATTTTCTGAAGCTTCCTAGTTCAGACCAATGCGAGTACAAAATATAAATTTTTTTACATTAAAAAGTAAATATGCACAAAAAAAAAAACCAAAAACCTAAAGAATCAATAATTGACACCTTCTAACTCATGCACCAAGTAAAATGCAAAGTTGAATCCATTAATCACTAAGATGCAAAGAAATTGCTTAACTATAACAGGTTTCTCAATAATACAGTCCGTACAGATAAATTGCAAACTCAACCAACCTGATACAAAGGTTGAGGGAGGCCTTAAATAGTTTTACATGACCCTATATTGATGTTTTTAGATATTTAGAAACCAAAATACTCAAAAATGACATCATTGTAAGAAATGTTGTCAATGTTGTCAATGATAACATTAACAACCTTTACAACTTTTGTGTTTCTTTCTTATAACTTGGTCAATAAACTTAAGAACTTAAATAATTTGATATATGGGCTAAGTAAACCCTAAATAGGTCTCCTAAACACTTCCTTGTCCAATTTGACCCCTAAATGCATAATTTCCACTTTTTCCATCACATTCGCAACATGTAAGAAATTGACAACTTTGGACATTGCTAGCAAGGAAAGTAACTAAGGACCTAATAAGAACTCCTAATCTAAGTCAATAAACCCTAGGACCCATCTAGTCCTATTATTCCACTAATGGTTTTCTAATACCACTACAAGACAAAAAACAATTATAAGCCCTATATTACCATCTAGCCCTACCTACGAGCTTCTACACCATAATCCCCCACAAAGGAAAGTCATGTCACTCATGTGGAAATTTTTTTGGTGCAGGAGCACCCTAAGGTCTTTAGATAGATCTTTAGAAAATTTTGGATTTTAGGTTGTTTGGAAAACCATCCATGAATAAGGGCTAATCTATAAATTCCCTACTATGTTTTGAGGTGTGATTAGAGTTAGGAAGATTAGGGTTTGAGTGTTGATTGAGTTTAGTTGATTCTAGGGGTCTAGAACCTAGAAGTAAAATCAAAATTCAAAGGGTTTAAAAATGTCCCAAAGTGGGAATATTTTTAAGTTTTTAATGCTATTAAGTCATTTGAGGTCAATTGGTAAGTTTTGGAACCAATCAGGACACTCAAAGTTGAGAAAGTGACATTTTGACAAAAGTTGTCAAAGTTGTCATGACAAAATTTCCTAGATTTTAGGAATCGGATCTTAAGATGCCAAAATCCTGACCAGAGGATCTAAACATGTGGGATATAATTATATAAGGTTATTTCAACCCTAATCTGATAGGTAGATTTCATATTTTACAGACTAGTGTTTGCAAAGAACCAACTTGCAGTGTAATTAAGCTACAGAGGCATCATCCATCAGTTTATTGGATTGAATGGATTGAATGAAAGCATGGAGAGTTTTTGAAATGTAATTCCTAAGATCTATGTGGCATTATTTTAGTTGATTATTCTTTCTTGTTAGGTCTTTTTTAATTTCTTGCATTTTGTAAGTTCACTGGCTAGTTTTGGTCCAGACATGTAAAGAATGACTTTTCTTGGTGTTCTTGTGGTTCAAACTCCATGCACACTTAGAATCCATTAGATACTTGTATATAATTTGTATATATTTCTTGTGGAGTGTGTGTGTGTAGGGGAAGCTTGAGAATAATCATTCCCTAGGAGAGTACAGGTTATTCTGGCTAGGGTGACTGAACAGTGTAGATGCAATGATGGTTGCAGAGTGATTGGTATGTGCCAATCAAGGATAGAGAAGTGTAGGGGCATGAAATGAAAACCTTGTGATGGAAGGAGAAGTTCTGGGGAACTCAATTGATCAATTAAAGAAGCCTAATAAATCAAACCAGTCTTCATGCCATAGAAACCCTTATTTTTAGGGGTTTGGTAAAAGTCCATTTTACAGACAAGATAGGAATCAGAGACATAGAAAATATTGAAGGGGAGGAAAAACCCACAAAGAATATGCAAATTTTTTCTAGGTTTGTTAAGGTTTTTTTGGAGTAAAATCACCTTTTTAGTGACTAGGAGGGATAATAGGCCTAAAAAGGCTACAAGGCCTAAAAGGCTAGTAATTTGGAACTTGATTGTGAAATGGATGAAAGATCCAAAAAATTGGGTCTATAGGGGTTGGGATAGACCTAAGAGGAGTTAGGAAACAAATCCACAATAATTTGACACCATTGGAGGTTTAGGTGATTAGGGAAGCTATGAAAGAGTAGAGCTATGGAGAAGGGTTTAATGAAGTGTTTGAAGTTGGTGAAGAGCTCCTAGTGTGCTAGGGGATCAGAGAGGCATCCTATAGTTAGGGTAGTGATAGATACCCTAAAAGAAGACCAAGAGAAAGGTCTTAGAGAGAGATAGAAGGCTCTAGGAGAGGAGATCCCCATAAAATTTTTATCGGAGCCATTGAAAGGCTTTGGAGTGAATTAGTGCATCTCAGAGTGGAGTGCATCCATAGGTGAGAACATCATGGTGACCAATGTAGAGTTGGTGAAGGATTTGTCAGAAAAACAAATTAAGAATAGGCTTCTTGAAGAAGAAATGGAGGAAATGAAGATGAAGATGGCATAAGTGGTGGAGACTGCCATCAAGTTAAGAGAATAAATGCATGAAGGGATAGATAAAGGAAAGAAAATAGTAGAAGAGGAAGTAGAACCAGAGCTTGATCCTCTTCTACCTGAGGAACCATTCCTCAAAACACTCAATAAATTGAGTCGGAAGGATCTAGAAGGAATACCAGTATTATCTAGTGAGATGGACACTAAAATGGTTATAGAATGGATGGAAGGGATGGAGAATCACTTTGAGTGTGATGGGATTACAAAAACACAAAAGGTGAAGATAACCAAATCAAGGCTAAGAGGGAAAGCACTCACATGGTGGAATTTCTTGTTGGAAGAAAGAGAGAAAGAGGGAAAGAAGCCAGTATCAAATTGGAAGATAATGGTTGTAAAGGTGAAGGATAATTGCCTTCTAGAAGACTGTGACATTCAACTGCATAAGAAGAAGCAGAACCTTAGGCAAAAAGACCTATATGTGCCAGCCTATACTGAATAATTTCAAAAAAAATTTCTTAGATCAAGAATCTAGGAGACAGAGAGCATCAAAGTTGCAAGATACCTTAATGGATTAAGGTAGAATATTAGAGAATAACTTAGTCTCTTAACCCTAACTTCTGTTCATAGTTGTTTTCAAATGGCTTTGAAAGTGGAAGAGAAACTCAAGAAGAGACAAGATTCTAGCTCCAGAGGTAGAGGAAGGGGTAGAGACAATAGAGGTGGCCATAGAGGAGGTTCAAGTGGAAGAGACAATGAAAGTAGAGGAAAAAGTGACTCTAGATATTCAAAGAAAGGACAAGAAACAAGTAGTAGATGTGGATACAATAACAAAGGAAGAAGTTCTTACAATAGTGGAAGAGGAAGATCATGAGGTTTTGGGAGAAGCTTTCACTTTTATTCCATGAAATGCTACAATTGTGGATAGATGGGGCATCCTTCATATAGGTGTCAATCAAAACCAACATCCTCACAAGGGGAGAAGAATATAGCTTATGTCCAAGAAGAAGATTTCTCTAAATAATAAGAGGCGAGTCTAGATTCAGAGAAAGGAGAACACCTTATGTTGAGAAGAATCCTAATCAAGACACCCACCAAAGATGAGAACAAGAAGAGGAGGGTTCTTTTTAGAGTGAAGTGCAAGATATTGGGGAAAATTTGCAAGGTGATTATTGATTTAGGATCAATAGATAATGTCATATCTGAGGAGGTAGTAGAGAATTTGAAGCTCACCCAAATCCCACATGTGTGTCCCTATAGAGTTACATGGTTGAATAAGGGTCAAAACATCTTGGTGAATGAACAAGTGTGGGTAGAATTTTCCACTAGAAATTATTAGGATAGGATACTGTATGATGTGTTTCCAATGGATGATTGACATTTGTTCTTGGCAGACCATGGTAGTACGACAGAGAAGCTATCCATAATGGGAAAGATACCAAGTACTCCTTCAAGAAAAATGAGGTAACTTTAAAAATATAGTCCTTGATAGAAGAGGACATAGTGGAGAAGGAAGAATCCAGTGCCATGTTGATGAATGGAAAAGAATTTATAAGGGATATGAAAGATGAAGAAGTTGGCTATGCAATCTTGTTAAAGACAAAGGAGGAGGAGACTCATAAGCAAGCACCTATGCCAAAATAGGTGAGAGAACTATTTGATCAATTGAAGGATATAATTTTTTAGGGTACACCAGCTTCACTACCACCAAAGAGGGAGATAAGTCATCAAATTGACTTCATACCAGGAGCATCCTTGCCAAACAAAGCTCCATACAAGATGACACCAGATCAAAAAAAGGAGATATCCAAGAAGGTGGAAGAGTTGTTGGATCAATGATTGATTAGGACAAGCATCAACCCTTATGTTGTCCCAGTGGTGTTGGATCCTAAGAAGGGAGGTAAGTGGAGGATGTGTACTGATTCTAGGGAAATAAATAGGATAACTATCAATTATAGATTTCCAATACATAGAATAGAAGACTTGATGGATTTCTTAGGGGGTGCTAAGTACTTCTCTAAAATTGACTTGAAGTGTGGGTAGTATCAAATTAGGATGAAGGAAGGTGATGAGTGGAAGTCTACATTTAAGTCTATAGAGGGGTTGTATGAATGGTTAGTTATGCCCTTTGGGCTTACCAAATCACCAAGAAACTTTATGAGGGTGATGAATGAGGTCTTGAAGGATTATATAGGAGTTTTTTTAGTTGTCTATTTAGATGACATCCTCATATTTAGTAAAACCAAATAGGTATTAGAATACTTCAGGGATAACTAAGAGGGGGGGGGGTGAATTAGTTATCAACAACTTTATCTTTTTCTTATACTTATTAATCTAGATTGATACAAAGTAAATGCACATTTAGATAACACATTATACAACACATCAATTTGGTTACATGGAAACCAAATGGTAAAAACTCTGGTGGGAATTAGTACCCACAAAGTACTATACTACTTTTAGTAATCCTTGTTAAAAGATCTTCCAACCCTATTAGGAGCTCTTCATTATAATGTAGTAGTATAGTGACCTAGTTATGGGTCTGACCCTATTAGGAGTCTTTTACAATAACCCTCTTAGGGGTGGTGGACTCACTATCCAAGTGGTGAAGGATACAACCTTCTGGTTATTTGATACACACTGTATCAACAAGGTGAATTGTTGTTTGTGACACTGCTTGTCTGATCAGTTTCTTTTGTGCGCTGATGCTTTAAACTCTTGTAAAGAAATAAAAAAATCTTATCTGTATTCTGAAATCTTCTACTTCAATATCTATATTATCAACATATGATAAATATAGCTCTGCTGCTTTAACACTCTGCTCTGCTTTTCTTATCTCTGGCTTTCGCAACTCTTCTTATCACAAATGACCTTCTATATGTATATACACCAAGTATGAGATCGTGGGACCTGTAGGACAACTCTTCTTAACATCCTTGTCATGTTTTCTAAGCACACAAGCATAATTACAACTGCCCAAGTATAAACTGAATAGACGCGTCGCTTCACTAAGTCAGCTTCACCAATTTAATCATAACTTTGCAATCTTCTTGAAATATGTTTGGCACCTTTAGATTAATATCAATAACTCATAACTCATCATGAATATACACATGCATATCCTAAATATAGTCACAACTTAATAAACATGTTACATACGTTGACCTTAAAATGTTATTCCTCCAGAACTGTAACCGTTAATAACATAATTACATATCTTTACTGAAACATTATATCTGGGTCTATGTGTATGAACATGGCATAATAAACATGTCAAAAAAATATATCTATCCACACAAGTCTTCATGTCATCATATGGATAATTACATATAGAAGTGCTGCTATGTATTATATGTTGTCATCAATGACAAACATACAATCAATCAACTGTTCAAAATCAAATCTCCAACAATCTCCCCCTTTGGCATTGATGGCAACATATGATAAATACAACTTCTGTTCATGGTGTCTTCTTTCTTTTAGAATTTTCTCAATATCCTCATCAAAGATTCATCTACATTGCTATAGTTACATAGATTGTGTTTTATATGTATAATCCACTAGAGTATAAGCTCCTTGTATGTGTTCCTTGTTTAGATCTTTGTTTGTGGTCCTTGTTTTTAGTACATACTCCCCCATTGACATCAATGGAAAAGGGTGCCATAAACCATTATACATAGGTACTACTCCTGAAGTAGAGTAGTCAACCATTCATCAGTCACACAGGACTGATGTACTTGCTACTTTTTCTAATCAGACTTAGGAGAGGGAATGACTCCCAACTTCTCCCTTAGATACTCAAAAGTATCCTTTCCCAAAGGCTTCATGAAAATTTTTGCTAACTGATCTTTTCTGCTTACATATCCCAATGTCACTTCCTTGTCTGCAACTTTTTCTCTCAAAAAATGATACTTGATCTCTACGTGTTTTTTCTTTGCATGCATCATAGGGTTCTTAGACATGTTAATAGTACTGGTGTTGTCACAATGAATAAAAAAAGGATAGTCAACCTGAATACCAAATTCTTTAACCATCTTCTTGATCCAAATAATTGTTGTACAATTTAGTGTTGTTGCAACATATTTTTCCTTTGGCGTTGACTGAGCAATACAATTTTTCTTCTTTCTTATCCAAGATACCATCTTTTCTCCAAGAAATACTGCTCCTCCTGAAGTGCTTTTCCTATCATCAATACAACCTGCCCAATCTGCATTAGTATACACATGAAGTTGTGTATTCTCTAATTTAGGATACCATAAACCATAGTCTATAGTTCCCTTAAGATATATGAATATCCTCTTGATTTCCATTAGGTGATTATGCTTGGGTTCAGCTGCAAATCTTCCAACAATGTCAACTACATTAGATATGTCAGGTCTTGATTGAGTTAGATAAATAAGCTTTCCAATCATAGATTTGTACAATGTTTTATCAACTATTGTGGAGTAATCATCTTTTGAAAGTTTACTTCCTGTGATCATAGGAGTGCATAATGGATTGCAATCCTCCATCTTGAAGGTTTTCAATATTTCCTTCACATATTTTGACTGATTAATGAATATTCCTTTATCTGTCTATTTTACATTCAGTCCCAAAAACTATTTTATAGGACCAATCATGCTCATTTCAAATTCATTATGCATTTCTTTTGTAAATTTTATACTAAGCTTGTCATTACCTCCAAAGATAATGTCATCAACAAATATGGTGACTAATAGTAATCCATCAGGTGTTTCTCTTGCGAACAAATTTCAATCTGCTACTTCTTTCTTGAATCCAATCTTGGTGAGATAACCATCTAGTCTCTCATACCAAGCTCTTGGGGCCTGCTTAAGTCCATAGAGTGCTTTCTTCAGTTTACATACCATGTCTAGTCTATCTAAAAGGTTAAATCCTTTAGGCTGTTCTATGTAGACTTTTTCTTTTAAGTCACCATTCAAAAAGGATGATTTGACATCCATTTGATAAACTTTAAAGTCTTTTAATGTTGCATATGCCAAAACCAATTTTATGGCTTCCAGTCTACTCACAGGGGAAAATGTATTAGTATAGTCTATTCCTTCTCTCTACGCATATCCTTTACATACTAATCTTGCTTTGTTTCTTATTGTTGTACCTTCTTCATTCATTTTGTTTCTAAAAATCCACCTTGTTCCAATCACATTTTTATCACTTGGTCTAGGAACCAATTCCCATGTGTCATTCTTGATTATCTAATATAGTTCTTCTTTCATTGAATTGTTCTAATCAGAATCATTACAAGCATCTTCAACACTTAAAGGTTTAATTTGTGAAAGTAAACATACCTCTTCATCCACTATAAGATTCTTTTCTTTTGATCTGGTCAAAACACTGCTACTCTAATCTCCAATGATATCATTTTTAGAGTTGTATCTGGATGTAAACTTAGGAACCTTAGGTGTGACTTCTTCCACTGTATTCTGTGGTTCTTCATTTCATGAATTAGGGTCATTGCATGAGACATCAATGCAATCAAACATTTCTTCAATCATAGTGTCTTTGTTGTTAGGTCTGGGTTCATCTTCAATCAAAGGTGTATATTCATAGTACCTCTCTTGAATCATAAACTTCTCATCAATCTTAACATGTGTGCTTTCAATTATCTTCTCTAATCTCAAATTGAAACATCTGTAAGATTTTCTTTTTTTAGAGTAACCAAGAAAAATACCTTCATCACTTCTAGCATCAAACATGCCAATACTGTCATCTCTCTTGATGTAGCACTTGCTGCCAAATATTCTAAAGTATTTTACTGTAGGTATATTACCAAACCAAAGTTCAAAGGGTGTCTTGTCCATGCATGGTCTCAATTGTGTTCTGTTGATAGTATACACTATTGTGTTCAGTACATCTCTCCAATAGGTGTGGGCCACTTTTCCTTCAATCATCATGGTGCACATTGTATCAAGTATAATCCTATTTCTCCTTTTTGCAATTCCATTTTTCTGAGGTGTTCTAGGGGCACTCAACTTCCTTTTTATTCCATGTTCTTCATAGTAGTCATAAAACTGGTCAGAGGTGAATTCTCCTCCTCTATCTAATCTTAAGCATTTGATTTTTAGTCCAGATTCATTCTCAACCTTAGCTTTGAATATTTTGAACTTCTCAAAGGCTTCTGACTTTTCCTTTAAGAATGCAATCCACATCATCCTAGAAAAATCATCAGCAAACAAAATAAAGTACCTTTCACCATAGTATGATCTTGTTTGAGTAGGACTGCATAAATCTATATGCACTAAGTCCAACTTGTCTTCAGCTGAGGTCTGCTTGCTTCTGAAGGAACTCCTTACATGTTTACCCATAACACATTCCCTGAAAATTGTGTCAACTGGTCTTGCAATGCTTGGTAGGTCTCTAACTACCTTGACATTATTGATCATTACTATATTTTCAAAATTGATATGACATAGTCTCTTGTGCCATAACCAACTATCATCTACTTTTCCAACAAAACAACTTACATCTAAATTGAGTTGAAAAACATTACCTTTTTTTTTAGAGCCTGATGCAATCATGTCTCCATCATTGTTGCTAATAATGCACTTGTTGTCTTTGAACTCTAGATGATAACCTTTATCAAGTAGATATCCAACACTTAGTAGATTATGGTGCAAACCATCAATATATAGAACATCATCTATCTTTTTCTTTCCATCCAAAGTGATGGATCCTCTACCTATGATAGGTTTAGGAGTGTTATCTCCAAATCTAACCATACCACCTTTGTATTTGTCTAGATGAAGAAACCTGTCATTGTCACCTATCATGTGGTGTGAGCATCCACTGTCAATGATTCAATCAGTTTTAACATCTACTTTGGAAATTAAGGCTAATTCATGATCTTCTTCTTTATCTGTAGTGTCCATATCTTTGAGCACCCTTTCCATGTCTTTAAGGGAAATGAATCCAATTTCATCTTATCCTAAATATTCATCAGTTACACCTTCTTTAGCATGGTAACATCCTTCCTATATTGAGGTTTGTAATCAGATCTAAACTTCTTAACTCTTGTGGGACACTTAGATGCAAAGTGATTAATCTTATTACATTAAAAACACTTGAATGGAAGATGTCCTTCATACTTTCCTTTTCCTTTCTTTTCTCTCTTAGTAATCATGGAAATTATCTCTTCTAGCTCTTCATCAGTTTCTTCATTCTCATTATGACTAGAGATGTGTGAGGATTTCTTACTGTGGATTGAAGCTTTGAAGGCTGTTTCATTCTTAGGTTCAGTCTTTAATCTAGATATCTCAAATGCAAAGATTTTTCTGATTAGAGTCTCTCTCTTGAATTTTTGTGAGAATTGCATAGTTTCCTCTAGAATGTTGATCTTATTTTCATAGTCTAATGTCAAAGAAGTTAACAACTTATCCATTATATCTTCTTCTGATATTTCACCACCATTGTTCCTGATTCCGGATACTGCTTCATTTATCCTCTGATTGTAAGATCTAATGTTTTCTTCTAGTAACATCTCAAGACTATTGTATTTCTTCTTCCATGTCTTCCTGCATGCATTCTTAGCTTGAACATCTCCTTCAAACATGTCTTCTAAATACTTCCATATGGTATATGCTTTGTCAATCTTCTTGATTTCAAAAAATTCATTGTCAGATAAGGCACTAATTAGGGTTTCTTTGGCAATTGCATTATTGGTAAATGTTTCCTTTTTTCTATTAGTAGCATCGTCCTTTGCAAGGTCTTTCAGAGATGGAATTAAAACCTCTTGTGTAGCAATCTCAAAGATCTCAAATCCAACACATTGTAGATGTGTTATCATTTTTTTTTCCAATCCAGATAGTTCTCTCCATCGAACTTAGGACTCTCTTTTCTAAATTATGCCATCCGATCTACCTTAAGCTGTTAGGCTTTCTCTCCAAGGCACTTGGCTCTGATACCAATTGTTAGAATACTTTAGGGATAACTGAGAGGGGGGGGTGAATCAGTTATCAACAACTTTATCTTTTTCTTATGCTTATTAATCCATATTGATACAAAGTAAATGCACATTCAAATAACACATTACACAACACATAAATTTGGTTATGGGGAAACCAAATGGTAAAAACCCCGGTGGGAATTAGTACCCACAAAGAACTATACTATTTTTAGTAATCCCTGTTAAAAGATCTTCCAACCCTGTTAGGAGTTGTTCATTACAATGCAATAGTATAGTGACCTAGTTGAGGGTCTGATCCTGTTAGGAGTCTTTTAAAATAACCCTGTTAGGGGTGGTGGACTCACTGTCCAAGTGGTGAAGGCTACAACATTCTGGTTATTTGATACACACTGTATCAACAAGGTGAACTGTTGTTTGTGACACTGCTTGTCTGATCAATTCCTTATGTGTGCATTTGCTTTAACCTCTTGTAAAGCAATACAAAAATATTATTTGTATTCTGAAAGCTTATACTTCAATACCTATATTATCGACATATGATAAATATAGCTCTACTACTTTAACACTCTGCTCTGCTTTTCTTATCTTTGGCTTTTGCAACTCTTCTTATCATAAATGACCTTCTATAAGTATATACACAAATTATGAGATCATGGGACTTGTAGGAAAACTCTTCTTAACATCCTTGTTAGCTCTACTAAGCGCGCAAGAATAATTACAACCGTGTAAGTATAAACTGAATAGATGCGTCGCTTCGCTAAGTCAGCTTCACCAATTTAATCATAAATTTGCAATCTTCTTGAAATAAATTTGGCACCTTTAGATTAATATCAATAACTCATAACTCATCATGACTATACACATGCATATCCTTAAGATAGGTGCAACTTAATAAACATGTTACATACATCGGCCTTAAACTGTTATTCCTCCAGAACTGTAACCGTCAATAATAGAATTACATATCTTTACTGAAACATCATATATGGGTCTACAGGTATGAACATAGCATAATAAACATGTCAACAACATGTATCTATCCACACAAGTCTTCATGTCATCATATGGATAATTACATACAAAATTGTTGTTGTGTATTATATGTTGTCATCAATGACAAACATACAATCAATCAACTGTTCAGAATCAAATCTCCAACAATAGGATCATATGAAACACTTGGAGTTAGTGTTGAATAAGTTTTAGGAGGAGAAACTCACCATAAACCTTGTGAAGAGTGAGTTCATGAAGGAAGAGCTAGTCTAGCTTGGCTTTGTGGTTTCCAAGGGTGACTTGAAAATGGATAAAGAGAAAGTAGAGGCTATATTGAACTAGCCTACTCCTAAGACAGGGACACAAGTTAGGATCTTCCATGGGTTAGCCAAATTCTATAGTAATTTCATTAGGAGATTGAGTGAGATTTGTTCTCCAGTCCTAGAGACTATGAAAGGAGGATTGAAGAATAAATTCATATGGACTAAGGAAGCTAAGGAAGAGTTTGAAAGGTTGAAAAGGGAAGTATCCACTCAACCTATTTTGTTTTTACCTAGCTTTGGCACACCACTCATTGTGGAGTGTGATGCAAGTAACATTGCAGTAGGAGTTGTCCTAAGTCAAGAAGGTAGGCATGTGGCCTTTTTTAGTAAAAGACTAAATGAGGCTAAGTCTAGATACTCTTCCTATGACTTGGAGATATATTCTCTCATGCAAGCCTTAAACAAGTGGAGGCATTATCTATTTCCTAAAGAGTTTGTTGTCTTTATAGATAACCAAGTAGTGAGTTACATAAACACTCAAGAAAAGCTTAGCTTAAGGCACATAAAGTGGATGGAGTTCCTATAGTCATATACCTTCACTATAAAACATAAGAAGGGGGTGCAAAACAAAGTTGCAGATGCCTTTAGTAGGAAACTACTTACTATCCAAAAGATTCAGTTGCAAAGTACAAGAGTTGAAAATTTTAAAGACCTGTATGAGGAAGATTCAAATTTCTCAGAGATTTATAAAGTGTGAAAAGATTTTGAGAATCACTTTCATAGTGATTTTGTAGAGTATACATTGTAGAAGGGGTTTTTATTCAAAGGAAATCAACTTTGTATTCCAAAAGGCTCAATGAGGGAGAACCTCACTTAGGAGAAACATAATGGGAGTCTAAGTGGACACTTTGGACTAAATAAGACATTGGACTTAGTGGAAAGGTTCTATTGGTGGCCAACGATTCAAAAGGAAGTGAGAAGATATGTGGAGCAATGTGGCATATGTCAGAATGATAAAGGCAATTCATCAAATGTAGGACATTATGAGCCATTACCCATCCCAAGTAGAGCTTGGGAGTGCATAAGTATGGACTTCATAGTGGGGTTACTGATGACTCCAACTAGTTTAGACATTGTGTTTGTAGTGGTAGACAAGTCTAGTAAAATGAGCCACTTCATACCATGCAAAACAACAAATGATGCTAGCCATATTTCCTACTTGTTCTTCAAGGAAATAGTGAGGATTCATAGCCTACCAATGAGCATTGTTGTAGACAGGGATGTGAAGTTCATGGATCACTTTTGGAAGACCCTATGGAAGAGATTGGGTACAAACTTATCCCATGGATCTACCTATCATCTTCAAATGGATGAGGAGATTGAAGTAATCAATAGATTTCTTGGGAACTTGCTTATATGTCCTACAAAGGAATATGGACAAGGATGGGAGCAAGTTATTCCACATGTAGAATTTTCCTATAATGATAGAACAAATAGGACTACAGGGAAAAGACCATTTAAGATTGTGTATGAGGAAAATACAAGGGGAATGATGGAGCTCAGAGACCTCAAAGGATATGAGGGAGTTAGTGGGCATGCTTATTATTTCACACAATCAATGAAGGAAGTGCATGAACAAGTGCAAAAGACATTAATGGAGGCCAATCAGAAGTTGAAGACAAAAAGAGTTGAGGGAAGAAAAGATTTGCAGTTTGAAGTGGGAGAGTTAGTAATGGTGTTTCTTAATAAGGTAATAGTACAAAAGGAGACACATAGTAAGTTACATATGAAAAGAATTGGACCTTGCAAAATATTGGCTAAGCATGGGCCTAATGCTTTTAAGGTGGAGTTGCCCAAGGAGATGTCAATCTCTAAAATATTCAATGTGAAGGATTTGATCAAGTATAAGGGGCCAGATATGGATGAGTTGTAGTATAATATAGAGGAAAAGTTTTGATCAAGACTCTAGAACAAGTCAAGCCACAAGTGGAAAATATATTGGATTGAAGGGTAAAGAAGAAGACAAGACACAAAGTCTATATGGAGCATCTAGTGAAGTGGAGACAACAACCAGAGTCAAAATCCACTCAGATAGCTAAGAGTTACTTCAAGAAGCATGGAATCAGTGAGGAGTTCCTAACAACACAAGTACCTTAACTTTCTTGTTGCAGGGGGAGGATGGTGCAAGAAAACCCTAAGGTATTTAGATAGATCTTTAGAACATTTTCGATTGTAGGTTGGTTTGGCCAACCATCCATGAATAAGGACTAATCTATAAAGTCCCTAGTGTTTTTTGAGGTGTGATTAGAGTTAGGAATATTCATGTTTGTGTGTTGATTGAGTTTAGTTGATTCTAGGGGTCTAGAACCTAGAAGTCAACTCAAAAGTCAAAGGGTTGACCAAAGTACCAAAGTGGGAATTTTTTTATTTTTTTAATGTTATTAAGTCATTCAAGGTCAATTGGTAAGGTTTGGAACCAATTAGGACCCTCAAAGTTGAGAAAGTGACATTTTGACAAAAGTTGTCAAAGTTGTCATGACAACTTTTAATGTTGTCATGACAACAGTTCCTAGATGTTAGGAATCGGCTCTTATGATCCCCAATTTATAACCAAAGGGTATAAAAATGTGGGATAAAATTATATAAGGTTATTTCAACTCTAATTTGATAGTTATATTTCATATTGTACGGACTCGTGTTTGTAAAGAACCAACTTGCAGTGTAATTAACCTATAGAGCCATCATCCATCAATTTATTGGATTGAATAGATTGAATGAAAGAATGGAGAGTTTATAAAATGTAGTTCCTAAGATATTTGTGGCATTATTTTATTTTATTGTTCGTTTTGGTTAGGTTTTGTTTAATTTCTGGCATATTGTAAGTTCAGTGGGCAGTTTTGGTCCAATCATGTAAAGAATGACTTTTCTTGGTGTTCCCGTGGTTCAAACTCCATGACCACTTGGAATCCATTGGAGCCTTGTATATAATATTTAGATATGGCTTGTGGAGAGAGAGAGAGAGAGAGAGAGAGTGTGTGTGTGTGTGTGTGTGTGTGTGCGCGCGTGTGTGTACGGGAATCTTGAGAACATTCAGGCCATAGGCAAGTACTAGTTATTTTGGCTAGGGTAACTAAACAATGCAGATGCAATGAAGGTTGCAGAGTGATTGGTATGTGATAATAAAGGATAGAGATGTGTAGGGGAATGAAGTGAAGACCTTGTAATGGAAGGATAAGTTTTGAGGAACTAAATTGATCAATTAAAGAAGCCAAAGAAACCAAACTAGTCTTCATGCCCTAGAAACCCTTATTTTTAGGGGTTTGGTGAAAGTCCATTGTAAAGATAAGATAGGAATCAAAGACCTAGAAAATATTGAAGGGGAGGAAAAACCCAAAAAGAAGATGCAATTTGTTTCTAGGATTGTTAAGATGTTTCAAGAGGAAAATCACCTTTTTAGTGACTAGGAGGGCTAATAGGCCTAAAAATGCTACAAGGCCTAAAAGGCTAGTAATTTGGAACTTGTTCATGAAATGGATGAAAGATCCACAAAATTGGGTCCATAGGGGTTGGGATAGACCTAAGAGGAGTCAGTAAACCAATCCAAAATAAGTTGAAACCATTGGAGGTTTAGGTGATCAGGAAAGCTATGAAAGAGTAGAGATATGGAGAAGGGTTTAATGAATTGTTTGAAGTTGTTGGAGAGCTCCTAGTGTGTTATGGGATCAGAAAGGCATCCTCTAGTGTGAGTGTTCCAAGGCTTGCTAACATTGCATCCAAGATAACTATCTTTTCTCTTCTAGGAACCTAATCTCCTCTAGATCCTGAATTGGTTTAGATGATTAAGTAAGTCCAATTTCAACTCTTCTCTAATATTTCTAACCCTTGTGCTTCACCTTGAAAGACTAACACCTTTTAGTTCATTCAATTCCTCACTTCTCCTACTATACTTAGAAGAGTCTAAGTTCCAATTTCCACTTTGAAACTCATCAATCACTTGTAGGGGTGTCCATCATCCTATATTCATTGCATTTGATCCCAATTGAAACCATTTTGAAGGATCACTTCACTCTTTGCAATCGAGTTCACAATTTTGGAACAAGAAGGCCTAATTCCTTGTAGCCCTTGACAGTGACCTTTTCCTATTTCTTGAAAACATTTCCCAAATAACTTGAAAATATAAGACCATATCTAGATACCCTTTACCCTTTTACAAGATATTTTGGAATTTTTAGTTCCCTAAGTCATCCATACATAGGATTCCTACAATCTAGGTCCAATATGGCTAATAGGCCTAATTTCTAGGACTGACTGCAACTTAGTTGAAAACTTGTTCAAAACTTGGTCTCAGTGATTGGTATGAACGTGACCATCATATATGTCAAGGTATGAATAAACCCTAACTGGAACTATACTTAGTGCGTACAATGCTTCACTAGCCTCCAAGTTATACTCACTGTTTCATCACCAAACCTCTAACCAAACAGTGTATGCTCGCCTAGGGATTGGCACTAAAAATAGCTACTCCATCTTCCATGACTCCTAACTCTACACATATGTACACTATTGACTCCCCTAACATGTCCATCTATGCTTAGGTGTTTCCCATGGATAGATTTCATGGGGGAGCCATGGCTAGAATGACTGGTCAAGACAGGAATAGTAGACTCTCTAAACACAAAACAATTTATAAAATACCTTAAACAACCACAAAGAAACTTGACTACTGAATGCAAAAAACTCCAAACTATCCTAAGAACACAAAACAGTCATTAGTTTGAAGCTCTCAATCCATAAAGTATCACTGTCCCAATGAAATACTCAAGATTTCTAAAAACACAGATTTGCAAACTGTATTACTCTTCCAAACTTATTACAATGAATGAAAAACTGATGAGACTCCAATCCCTCTATGCATTAGATTCCTTCTTCCATCATTCTAGGCCTTTTTGTTCAATTCCCCACTCCTAGTTTTTAGGGGGGTCCAAGGTAACCATGTTGCATGCAACATTTGCAATAATTGCAAGTGTTGTCATGACAACAATTTGGCAACTTTTGGCATCTTTCCTTTTATGCCAAAAGTTCATAACTCTCCACATACCTCTTAACATCAAGGTTCATTCTCATCCAATAGTAGAACCTTTGAACTAGTTCTTGTGTCTTAGTGATCCCAAAGTGACCACTCAATGCACCATTGTGCTTTTCTTGAATCATATTCTCCCTATTAGAGCCTCTAGGGACACATAACTGATTTCCTTTAAACAAAAGGTTACTTTGAAAAGTGTATTCAACATACTTACTATGAAAATGGTTCTTGTATTTGACACATACCTTGTAAATTTCTGTAAAGTCCTCATCTTTAGCATATAGATCCTTGAAGTGATCTATTCCCATGCTCTTCAATTGAATCTCTTGGATGGTAAGAGCTCTTCTAGAAAATTCATCTGCCACCTTGTTGAGGAAACCTTTCTTGTGATTGATATTAAAGGTGTAAGCTTGTAGATATTCCACCCATTTCATGTGCTTGTGGCTCAACTTCTCTTGACAATTTAGAAAAATTAAATCTTGATTGTATGAATAGACAATGAATTCCTTGGGTATCAAATAGTGCCTCCACTTTCTCAAAGCTTTAATCAATGCATACAACTCAAGATCATAAGAAGAATACTTTTTTTTTCTTCACTCAACTTCTCTTAATGAAATGCTACTAGTCTACCCTCTTGGCTTAGGACAACCCCAATAGCTATGTTGCTTGCATCACATTCAATTGTGAAAATATTCTCAAAGCTTGGCAAGAATAACATAGGTTGGGTAGCAATCTTTTCCTTCAAAAACTCAAAGCTCTTGTTGGCTTGTTCATTCCATGCAAACTTGGTCTTCATCCCTCCTTTGATTGTGCCCAACATAGAATCACAAATCGCACTAAATTTCCTTATGAACTTCCTATAATATTGAGCAAGGCCAAGAAAACTTCTTACCTTTGTTGTTGTCCTTGGAGTAGGCCAATTCATAATGGCTTCCACTTTACTCTTGACCATTTTAAGATTACCATGAGATAGAACAAATCCTAGGTACACTAGTTCTGTTTTGATGAACTCACATTTCAACAAGTTGATCATGAGCTTCTCTTCATGTAGCTTCTTGAGTACTAATTCCACATGCTTGAGGTGTTCCTCTCTTATTCTACTAAAGATGAGTATATCATCCAAGTACACCACTACAAACTTGCCAATGTGGTTTTTAAGTACTTTATTCATCGACCTCATAAAAGTTGATGGAGCATTTTATAGGCCAAATGGCATGACTAGCCATTAATACAGCCCTTCAGTAGTCTTGAAGGTTGTCTTCCATTCATCTCCTTCATTCACCCTTATTTGATGATATCCACCTTTTAATTCTATATTTGTGAAGTACCTTGCACCTCCTAAACAATCAATCTAGTCTTCTATCCTAGGGATAGGGAACCTATATCTGATACTGATCCTATTAATGGATCTAGAGTTAGTACACAATCTCCAAGTACCTCCTTTCTTAGGGGCTAGGACTATGGGTACAACACAAGGACTAATACTCTTCCTTATAAGATCTTGTTCTAACAACTCTAGAATTTTCCTAGCTATTTCCTCATTCTATTGAGGGGCCATCTTGTAGGCTGCCTTATTGGGTAGCGTAGATCCAAGAATAAATTCAATCTTATGGATTATGGGTCTCATAGGGGGTAATGTTAATGGTTGTCCATCACTTACTATACCCTCATACTTCTACAGCATATCTTGGATCTCTTGTGGCAACTCTGTCCTCTTCACTGTTTTGTCTTCAACTTCCTTGGGCTTCAACATTAGTGCAAAGCCAAATCCTTCTCCTTCCTCCATGGCTTCTAAGAACTCTATTTAACTCACCACTAGCACATTAGGACCTATTGTCTTCACTTCTACATCTTCTAATAATGACTGAATTTTTTAAGTCATGTTGTCCTTCTTGAAAGTATAGGAGTTCTTCACTCCATCATGGATAGCTTGGTAGTCAAATTTCCATGGCCTACCTAGGAGAAAGTGACATGCATCCATTATTAGTACATCACATAGTACCTTATCCTTGTATCTCCCTATAGAGAACTCCACCCATGCTTGCTCATTCACTAAGACATGTTGTCCCTTATTGAGCCATGTTACCTTGTAAGGGTGAGTATGAGGTATCCTTGTCATGTTTAGTTTGCTGACTACCTCCTCTGATACAATATTATCAGTAAACCTTGATTCAATAATGACTCTACATACTTTATACATCACCTTATATTTGATTCTAAACAAAGACCTTCTTTGGCTTGGCTCCTCCTTAACTGGCTCCTTGATCAATGTTCTCCTCATCATGAGGTTCTCACCTTCCTCTAAATTTAATGGAACTTCAAGGTGTTTTTCAGATACATTTGTGTCTTCTTGGACCAGATTAGTCCTCTTTTTACCTCCTTGAGAAGTACTACCCTTCTCTGGACACCTATAGGTAGGGTGTCCCATTTGATTGCAATGGTAACATTTCATGTTGGAAAAGTAATTGCCTCTTCCTTGTCCACCACTTCTACCTCTATAATTGGAGTTCCTTCCTCTACCACCTCTACTAGAGCTTCCTTCTTATTTCTCATTGTATTTGAGTTCTCCTTTTGTCCTTTATTTTTAACTCCTTCCACCATAGCCACCTTTTGGTCCTCTACTATCTCTTCCTCTACCTCTTCCTTTAGAACTTTGTTCTTGCTTTCTTTTTATTTTCTCCTTTATCTTCAAGGCCATTTGATAGCATTGGAGGATGGTTTTGAAGTTCACTAGGCTCATGTCTTCTTGAATAGACCATTTTAGCCCATTCAAATATCTAGCTAGTTTGATGCTTTCATCCTCCACCACTTGTGACCTTAAGCACAACTTTTGGAACTCCTCAGTGTAATCTTGGACATTCAAGTATTTTTGTCTAAGATTATGTCTCCTCCTATGTAGCTGCACTTCATAATCATCAGGAAAATAGTTCTGCTTCATCTTAGTCACCATGACCTTCTGTGTGGCTATAGGACTCTTTCCTTCTTTCTCTCTTTCAGTTTGAATAAACTTCCACCATGTGAGAGCTGAACCTCTCAATCTTGACTTGGCCACATTTACTTTTTGGGCCTCTGTGATACCATCACATTCAAAATTGTTCTCTATACTGTCTCTCCAATCCACAACTAAATCTGGATCCATTTGTCCACTAAATAGTGGCACACCCTCCAAAGCTTTCCCACTTAAAGCCTTCAATGCCTTTAAGAAGGGTTCTTGGTCACTGACAGAGTTAGGGGTTGGAGCTTCCTCTTCTAAATCCACTCCTTTTTCCCTTTCTTCTACTTCTTCTTTTTTATCTATCTTATCTTTCATCTTCTTATCTTTATCTTGGACTTCTCCCAAGAGTTGCTCCATTTGAGACAACCTTTCTCTTAACAACTTGTTGTGTTCTTCTTGATCTTCTACCTTTTTGGCTAACTTAGCGTTAGTCACCATGGTTTTATCTTTCACTAAATTTATAGGTATGTTCTCTCCAAGTGATTCAGTAGGCCGAAACATCCACCACAAGCCTGATCTTTAATCAAGCTCTGATACCAATATGGTCTGAGCATTCCAAGGCTTGCTAGCACTGCATCCAAGAGACCTAGCTTGTATCTTATAGGAACCTAATCTCCTCTAGGTCCTGAATTGGTTTAGATGATTAACTAAGTCCAATTTCAAATCTTCTCTAATAGTTCTAACCCTTGTGCTTCACCTTGAAAGACTGACACCTTTTAGTTCATTCAATTTCTCACTTCTCCTACTACACTTAGAATAGTCTAAGTGCCAATTTCCACTTTAACACTCATGACTCACTTGCAAGGGTGTCCATCATCCTTTAGTGATTGCATTTGATACCAATGGAAACCATTTTTAAGGATCTCTTCACTCTTTGCAATTGAGTTCACAATTTTGGCACAAGAAGGCCTAATTCCTTGTAGCCCTTGACAGTGACCTTTTCCTATTTCTTGCAAAAATTTCCCAAAGAACTTGAAAGTATAAGACCATATCTAGATACCCTTTATCCTTTTAAAAGAGATTTTGGAATTTTTAGTTCCCTAAGTCATCTGTACATAGAGTTCCTACAATCTAGGTCCAATAGGGCTAATAGGCCTAATTTCTAAGATTGACTGCAACTTAGTTGAAAACTTGTTCAAAACTTGGTCTCAGTGATTGGTATGAACTTGACCATCATAATATGTCAAGGTATGACTAAAACCTAATTGGAACTATACTTAGTTCATACAGTACTTCACTACCCTACAAGTTATACTCATTGTTTCATCACCAAACTTCTAACCGGACAATGTATGCTCGTCTAGGGCTTGGCACTAAAAATAGCTACTCCATCTTCCATGACTCCTAACTATACACATATGTATAGTACTAAATCCCCTAAAAATTCCATCTATCTTTAGGTATTTCCTATGGCTAGATTTCATGGGGGAGCCATGACTAGATTGATTGGTCAAGACATGACCAATAGACACTCTAAACACAAAACAATTTATACAAGACCTTAAATGACCACAAAGAAA
The DNA here is from genome assembly GCA_018584345.1 of Thuja plicata. NCBI lineage: Eukaryota > Viridiplantae > Streptophyta > Pinopsida > Cupressales > Cupressaceae > Thuja > Thuja plicata. The sequence continues at coordinate 1,729,195 of MU227082.1, forward strand.
CTTGAATACTAAATGAAAAACACTCCAAACTATCCTAAGAACATAAAACAGTCATTAGTTTGAATCTTTCAATCCATAAAGTATGACTGTCCCAATGAAATGCTCAGGATTTCTAAAAACACAGAATGGTAGACTGTATTACTCTTCCAAACTTGTTACAATGAATGAATAACTGATGAGATTCCAGTATCTCTATGCATTAGATTCCTTCTTCCATCATTCTAGTTTTTTTTCGTTGATTCCCCACTCCTATTTTGTAGGGGGATCCAAGGTAACCGTGTTGCATGCAACATTTGCAATAATTGCAAATGTTGTCATGACAACAATTTAGCAACTTTTGGCATCTTTCCTTTTATGCCACTTTCCTCATTTTTAGGATCTCTAAACTCTTCATTATGAGGATCCAATATCATTAAAGACATTATGGCATCTCTATATCCTCATTTATGTGTTTAGGACACACTCATGCCTCAAATCCATCATTTAGCAACTAAGCCTAATAAATGAAAAACTACTAACAATGGCTACTTTGGTGACCTTAGTCCTAATGACTAACTCATCTAGCCCACAATTGAAATGACCTTCTAAGGTCTAAAAAAAACCTAACTAGCTTGAATTGGCCAATGTAAAGTACAAGACAAAATGATTAAAACATGGAGGTTAGCCTAGGTGTGCTCCTGCACCATCCTCTAGTTAGGGTAGTGATAGATACCATAAAAGAAGACCAAGAGAAAGGTCTTAGAGAGAGATAGAAGGCTCTAGGAGAGGATCTCCCCATAAAATTTATTTAAATATTCACACCTTGTTAAATTCTATAACTATAATCCATGTTGCTTATTATTTAGGCCTATTCTTCCACTTGATGAGGTGCTCCATGTACACCTTGTGCCTTCTAGTCTTCTTGAATTTTGAATCTAGAACCTTTTCTACTTCCATTTATGGCTTGTGAGGTAATATAGTAGATTCAACATCACTACTAACCCTTTGACTTCTTTGACCTATCGAAGTTATAGGCCCTTTAAATTTGATCAAGTCTTGGACATTAAAAATAGGAGATATGCTTAAATTCAAAGGTAAGTCTATTTTATATGAATTAGCCCCATATTTGGCTATAATCTTGCAAGATCCCACCCTCTTCATCTAAATTTTATTAGGAATACCTTTCTTCAATTTGGATTTGTTCAAGTGAACCATCACATAATCCCCCACCACAAACTGAATATCTCTCCTCTTTTCATCCACTTTGGCCTTAATCTTTTTTGTACTGTCTTGTATTGTCTTCTTAACTTGGTCTTGTATCTCCTTCATGGTTTGAGTGAATTCCTCAGCATGACCACTCCTATACTCCATGCCTCTCAGATCCCAAAGCTCACACACACCCCTTGGGTGCATCCCATAAACCACCTCAAATGGGATCTTCCCTATTTTTTTGTTTTCGCTATCATTGTATGCATACTCTGCTTGGGGAATGACCACATCCCATGTCTCTCCATACTCTTTAGTTAGGCACATCACTAGGTTACCCAATACTCTGCTGACCACCTCAGTTTGGCCATCTATCTGAAGATAGTATGCTGAACCAAATGAGAGATTAGTACCCAATCTATTCCACAATGTTTTCCAGAAATGGCTCATGAATTTCCCATCCCTATTTGATACAATGCTTGTAACCACCCTAATTTGGTTTTCTCTAACTATAGGCCCTATTTTTCTCAAGTGTGGTCATAACCCCAATTATGTCTAGACAACTCTTCAATCAATTGGCATAATTTATTTGAATCAGATTTAATCTCCTAAGTGATTTAATCACTAAATTTTATTAATCACCTTAGCCAATTAAAACTAAACAATTCCATACAAATCAATACAAATCAAAACATGGCTAGGTAATTAATTTACAATTAATTAAATAAATCCCTATTATATCTAAATCACTTGCAAAAACCCTATCTTCTAGCCTAAATTAATTTAATTAATTGGTTAGTCCTAATTAATTATCTAAAGCAATTAAAAAATTAAATAATTAATTTCCTTATTTTTGGATGAATATATTAATTATAATTCATTTCATTAATATTCCCCTTAAACCCTAACCTAACCTATCTCAACCACCTTAACCCTAGGTTCAAACCCATCCCAACCTATTCCCCCCATGCTAAGTCTAATCATAATCTTAATCCTATCCTAACTCACTTCCTAATGATGTTACATTCCTAATTTTGTGATTAGGAACTCAACCCACTTGAGAAAGTCAACTTTCTCAAGCTTGACTCCCTCTAAGTCCATCTTCTCAAGCTTGTACTTACACCCCTCACCATGCCTCTTAAATGCTTGCATTTAATGCATTTTCACTCCACCATGCCTCATAAATGCTTTTAGCATTAATGCCTCTTACACCTCATTAATGGTTTTTACACCTCCATTAATGAACCTTGTCCCCCTCTCTCTCCTCATTTATTTTATAAATAAAATGTATTTTTGAGCTCAAATGGCCCTTAATTTTAGAATTGAAAGTATTGTTATGTTGTTAGGATTAATAGAGATTCATATTGCATTTTAGCTTCCATGTTTATGCAATGTTATAATCTTAATTTTTTGAGCTAGAATGCATGTTTATTGGATATCTTTCATAGTTTTAATAAAATATTTCATGCTAGGTTGTATATATCACTGAAAAAGGCATAATTTGAGGGCTATTATGTTTTTTTTTCACACTCCTCCTATTTAGAAAGCAATAGATCAATTTTAGAGGATTTACATGCTTTACTAACCCTATTTTCACTAACGCAATGATCTATTGAAGTGTTGTGTCACAGGTAATAGGTGCACTATTTCACACACACATTTATGGCACCCACCATGGGGCTTGATTTTAGATTTGGCCTCATTTCAAGTTCATTGTTTGCTAATTTGTCTCCATAGATTTCAGGTACAGACTCATTTCTGGTCTTAAAATCTTGCATCCGGGATACACCCTCGCACCGCAGAAATCTAGGCTTGCATCCGGGATTTCCTGGGTCATTTTTAGTATAGGCTCACATCTGGTCAACAGTCTCTCACATCTGGTAGCACAGGCTCACATGTGGTAAAGTGCATCATATCCTGTATTTCTAGGATCATATCTGGGCAAATATTTTGCGTGCTACATTGCCTAATCTCCGACACTTTGATTAGTTGTGGTTTTGATATTCTAGACAGCCTAACTTGTGTTTGTAGATTGCTATCAGAGCTGAAAAAGTGGAAAGAAGGATACTAACTTATGGTTTTTCAGGTTTCCATCCCCTTGTCTTGACCTCCATTATCTTTTTTTTTTTTCAAACCTAAGAACACTTTTCTTCTCATATGTTAAATCAATTAGATAAGTATGCTCTTTTCCTTTAGAGGAAAATCAAAAAATCAAACATTGATTTAAAACATGGAAATAAAGTGGAGTAACTAAACCAGACAAAACAAACATACCGTTTAAATTTCAAATTGGGATAGTAAATGAACAACTCAAATCACTAAAATTTTATGGCTCAATAAATAAACGCATTGCTTAATTCATTTCAGGATAGTAATTGAACAAAAAAATCACTAAGAACTATGGTCAACTAAACAATCAAACTTTTCTTTCAAGTACTTGTGTTTTCATTAAACTAGGAATATCTAAATTAGGCTCAACATAGCTTGAGGAAATGAACCTTTGATTGAAGTATTTTGTGAGAAAATGACATGGACTAGGAGAGTATGCTCTTCTTCTTTTGAAGAATCATAAATATGGAAATCTTACACTCGCCAATCCTTTGTATATTTATTAAACAGTAGAGAGCCTTTCGGTTGAGGAAAAAATCTCCTGGGAACAACCCAAGTAAGGATAGTTTTTACGCCAATCCTTCAAACTCACTATAAATAATTGCTTCCTCGTAGGCCAAAGTCTTGGAAGATGGAATCGGTTTTGTTCTTGGAATTTTGACATCATTCCTTGAACATGCTTGGGTATGTGTAGAGAGGAGTTGCTTGAATCTTGCTTGAGAGTCTAGACCTATTTGATTACTCATAGGGCTATACGCCTAAATTTTTCCTTGTGCAATTATATGGGAGATAGTTTCAAACGGATTGCCCCATCATAAACAACTAACTTCATATACAAGACTACTTGATTCATCTCCGAAAGGGTGATAATCCTTGTGCAAGACAAAAAGTAATTTCCCCAAGACACTCATCATATCGTGCCCTCACTTGTGTTCAGATTCGGCTAACACAACATCATGACTGGAGCCATTGCGTTCTTGGTGATGGATGTATTCTAATTAGCATTTGAGTGTGTACCTGAGTCAATGAGAAAGTATTTTCATCCTCTACCTAGAAAATAGAGCACAAGGATGTGTTTGTTCCCCTAACAATGCAAATCTGCTTGATGTATCTGAAAGATCACTAACAAGATAAAATCATTCAAAATAAGCAACAAAATTCAATCCTTTATTTACATGTGGATTTCACACACTAACAAGTCCCATAACACAATCTACAATCAAAAAAATTTCATGAACCCCAAAAATGCATTTTACAAAACTGACAAAATCTGACAGAAACATTAGAAAATCACATGGACTACATTTCCTAGCTCATATCTGGTATCTTGGCTTGTATCTGGTATCCTGTATTGCATCTAGTAAGAACTTTTTCGTATCTAGGGTAAAAGGTTGCATTTGGTCCATCAAAAGCTCACATACTGTATTTTTGGGCTCACATCTAGGAGTTCGCATCTAGGATAGTGGGCACTTGTAGAATAGTTTCTCAGAAAACCTCATTGGATTTGGATACCCTTTTGGCTCTTTAGTCTATCCCTATTGTCTTTTTTGGTCTCCATGTTGCTGTGTCAAAACACTTTTCCAAACATCTACCTTGCATGTCCTGTCAATTTCTCACAATCAGTCTCAATACATGTTGTCTATCCACTTTTCAAAATAACTTGATTCCCAGCTCACTATCAAGGCATTCTAACCCTTTGACACTAGAATCATTTACTTCCACCAAAATACATATGATACTTCCACCTAGACACACCCAATTGAATGATTCAAGATACTACCTGACACTATTGGGAAACTTTGATAAAGTTGAGATATAACCTCATGGTTAGCACAAGATGCAACAAGTACACTTCTAAAGAGTCAGAAGCACTTCCTAGATCACTATACTTTCAATGAGGAGAAACATCCCATAGTTCCCTACTTTATTTAGACTCTCCAGCAATGGACAGAGCCACTCACGAATGGAGTAAGGCTTTTGAAGAATATGACAATGATAAAAACCAAAAGCACAAAGATAGTGATGGGGAAGAAGAACCACTCTTTGACCATTGTTTGTTTGATTTGGGTAGTGAGGAAGACATCACTGAAGAAGAGTATAATAAACTCAAACAAAACAATAAGTTCCACAAGATAATGGAAAAAATGATTGGCGAAGATAAAGAAAAATATTTTCTCCATCTAGCATCCACTCGTGTAAAGTTAACCAAGGATTATGATGTGGAACAACGAAGAGAAAAGGATGTGTCCACTCCTATATCTATTCTCGCCAAAAAACTCACCTTGATTGAAATAGAGATTACCACTCTCAAATAGGAGAAGGCTAAACCCAAGATAAAATAATCTTTGGACTTCATTTGTCCATTTCCTTTTGACAAGAGTATTACTATGGTTATGTTTCCTCCTAACATGGCAAGGCCAAAATATGAAAAATATATAGGAGAGACTGACCCACATGACCATGTAAGAGAGTTATGTTCTCTGAGAATAGAATACATGCATGAACCTACCTACCTTATGCGATTGTTTCCTACAATTCTACGAGTCAATGCCATGGAGTGGTTCTCAAATCTTACTCATAAGGTAAAAAAATTTGAGGAGTTAATTTAACAATTTATCCAACATTACTCCTATAATATACAACATGATGTGACTATGATGGATCTATACAACACTAAACAAAAGACTAGCAAATCCTTTACACACTTTCTACAAAGGTGGAGGAAAATCTTTGTACGGTATTCAAGAGCTATCCCCAAATCAGAAAGGATGGAGATCTTTGTTAGTAACTAGGTACCTTAATTGAACTACACATTACAAATGCAAGATTCCCCTAGCTTCGATAGGATGATCAAAAATGCCATCCGTATCAAAGAAGTCATGGTTAAAAAGGGAGAAATCACTCTTCAAATTGAAAACAAATCTACCAACTCCAAATCCAAGCCTAAGTGGTGGAAGCAAAATAAAAATTTTGTCAACGATGGAGTAGTGGATGCCTCTAATGTTAATTCTAAACCTGAGGTGTTCAATCTAACAAATAGCATCCAATCAAGAAAAGATGCCAAGGTAATGACCTTCATACCTAAAGCAAACAACAAGAATAAAAAAGGTCGGTCATGGAATTCCAAGCCTTAAATAACATTCACTCCTTTGGGTGAACCTCTTGAGACTATTTTAAAGATGCTATTAGACAAAAAAGTTCTCACAATCTCAGATTCCGAACCATGGGAACCAGAAGTCAAACCCAGATGGTGGGATGACAATTCTTACTATGTCTTTCACAAAAACAAAGGACACAAGACTAATAACTGTCTTAAACTCAAACATGTTATCAAAGACCTTGTTGAGGGAGGTAAGATCAAAGTAGAAGGACACACCACTAACGAAGATCATACAACATTTAACAAGCAGTTCCCTAACTATGAGAAAGAGGAAGCATCTAAAGGGAAAGGAAATGAAGTAAACTACACCTACTCCAATAATGATAATGTGATCAATATGCTAGACATTAAAACTAAATCAATTAATGTGGTCACAATCAAGGTGTTAAAGACACATCTTTCCAATCGAATGTGGTGACCTAGAGCCAAGAAAAATTCATGATCAAAGGACCTAATTCCACATCAAAACCATAAACAACATCCAAAGTTCCTATTGTTACTATCCCCAAGCCAAAAACAACAAAAAAAATTGTTACCATTCCCACAACAAAGTAAAACTTGGTGGACCAATTGCAATGAACCTCTACTAAAATTTCCATTTTTGAGTTGATTAAAATCTCCATAGTGCATAGGGAAATCTTGGAGCAAGCCCTACATGCCACAAATGTACCAAAGGACCTTGATATAGACAAATTACAAGTGATGGTTAATCACATTTCAGCGCCACATTATCTCTCCTTTTCTAAAGAGGATGGTAAATCATTGACCCATCCATATAATCAACCCCTTCATATTGAATTCCTCATTCATAAATCTTGTGTTAGATGCGTATTGATAGATGGAGGCAACGGATTGAATATTTGTGCCCTTAATCTAATCAGGAAACTAGGTCTCTCAGAATGAACCATTGATTCTAGAAGAAAAATCACTATAAAAGCTTATGATGAGGAAGAAGGATCCTCTAAAGGTCTTATTGTTCTACTCATCAAAGTCAGACCAATTGAAAGGAATGTCATATGCAAAGTTCTGGATCTACCCTTGGCTTACAACATACTGTTAGGGAGACCTTGGATCCACAAAATTAAAGCAGTGTCATCTACCTTCCACCAATGTATTAATTTCCCACATAATGGGAGGGAAGTGACAATTCTTGCAGATGCTAATTATACTTGCAACAATATCAAGGCAGGTAGTATGATTCCACATAACAAGGAAGCTATCGATGAAATTACTTGTGAGAATACCAAAGACATCGTGATGAAGAGTTTCAGAAAGACCTTAAAAATTGAAGAAACAAGTATGGGAGAATACAAGCTGGACATAACTCCATCATTAAAATAATTACCAGTATCACCAAGATCCTATGTAAAACCTTCCTCATCATTCACACCTACCACATCTAAAGAACTAGAAATCCAAAAAGAAACAGGCATGGTTAAGGCATCCACATTTTCTTTAGATAACATAGAAGAACAGACAGTCTTGGCCTAGCTTTACAAGGGAGAACCATAGGAAGAGGAGGTAAAACATGTAGAAATATCCCCAGAACACTATGATAAAGGATATGATCTCCTTGAACAAATGGGATACAAAGGAAAAGGACCTTTAAGCAACACAAGAAGAGGACTTATTGAACCTATGCACATGGAATTTAGAAATACCAGAGACAAAATAGGACTAGGTTTTAATAATGAATCTAACAAACTTGCTTCAAAAGATAGTCTGAGCTCAGACAAAGGGAGTGATGAAATAGAAGAAACAGAACTAGAACAATGGTCCTATGAAATATTATTTCATTTTGGTATGGAGAACCCAGAATATCAAGGAGAGCACTATGTCCCAAGCTTTTAGGTACCACAAGATACTCATATCCCTTTGTTACCACAGGCTCCTATTTAAGAGGTAGATGAAACAATAGAAGACAACCCAGAGGTACCATTGATTGCAAAAACTACTAAAAGAACCTCCCAACAACATGACTCACATCCTAACTAGGGGCACTTGGTCACAGTTTCACATATCCTTGATTTACCCCACTTTGATCCATAGGTGGCTAATAGCGTACATCAGGTAACTATTGCTGAATTGTTGAAGATGTCTGATGATGACGCCACCGACTCATGATTATGAGTGGGATGAGTTATCTATCACCATAGAGGACATTGAAATAGATGTGATTCACATTTTTGCTGCTCAATCAACACCCAACACACATCCTAACACTACTCCTGACAGTATTGATATTCCTAAAGTAGAAGAGGAATTCCTTCCCCCAATCATTGATGAAGAGACTGGTGTTCTCCTAGGTCTAAGAGAAATTTAGAGGTGACAAGCAAGAATCCTCCTTTTACAGAGAGATTAAGATGAAAGTTCCACTAACGAGTCACTAGAGTTCGGTCCACATATAACTAATAACAACCCTTTTAATGATGATATCACTCTTATTGACCTAAACATCAAAGAGATTAACCTAATGGAACATGTCATGTCAGTTAATAGCCTTGACACTAACGTGATGTTGTCCATCCCAAAATCTGATTCCTTATCTTTCATAAACCCTCACTTAATTGATTAGACAAATTCAGATCCTACTCCCATCCTCGACTTCCCCAATGAGTACACTTTGGCTTGCTATATAAATTATTGTGAACCTTACCCTTCTTCCACCAATGCAAGTAGCACGAAAATGTCACAACAAGATATCAAGTTTCCCAGTCAAAATTTGAAAAATTAAAAGAAACAGAGAATTGATGGTGAAAACCACGTCATGGCAATATCCAATTCTAAAATAGTAAACACAAAAGACATATTTGATGGTGAAAACCTCTCAGAGGCACCAAAGGATGAGATTCTTGATATCCTCCCTGAACACTTTCAAGATAGATCTTCAATTCTGATAGAACCAACACGACCAGTTAACTTGGGCACAGCTGAAGATCCTCAAATAGTTCACCTAGCATAATCTTTGTCAGAAGAGGAAAAGGTATAGTTCACTAAGTTCCTAAAAGAGAAGAAGATCAAATTTTCATGGTCTTACACAAACATTCCTGGGCTTGATCTTGAATTAATAATGCACCATTTATCTTATCTATAGATCTTAGGATCAAACCCATGAAATAGAAACTATGAAAGATGCATCCTCATATTTCATCAATAGTAAATGTAGAGCTAGAGAAATTATTGAATGTTAGACTCATCAGAGTCATTGCTTATGCATGATGGATCTCTAATGTGGTCCAAGTATCTCAATTAGATAAATCTATCAGGATTTGTACAGACTTTAGGGACTTAAACAAGGCATGTCCTAAGGATGATTTTCTACTACCTAATATTGATATGATCATAGACCTCACAAAAGGATACCAAATGTATTCATTAATGGATGGTTTCTCAGACTATAATAAAATTAAAATTACTCCTGAAGATCCAGAGAAGACCGCATTTACATGCGCATAGAGCACCTTTTGCTGGAACGTTATGCCATTTGGGTTAAAGAATGTAGGAGCTACATATCAAAGAGAAATGACCACTATATTCCATGATATGATGCATAAAAACATGGAGGATTACGTGGATGACACCTTGGCCAAATCAAAAGAAATAAATACTCGTGTATTGATGACTTAAGAAAAATATTGGATCATGTGGAGCAATTTCAACATAGGCTCAATCCAAAGAAATGTGCCTTTGGGGTCCAATCAGGAAAACTCTTAGGATTTATTGTTTCAGTGAAAGGAATTGAGGTAGATCCTGCAAAATTCAAAGCTATACTAGAGATGAATCCTCCATGCAACATTAGTCAAAGGAGGACGTTATAAGGGAGACTTAGTCAATCAAGAGGTTCATGTCACAACTTGCAGATAGAGTGCAACCCTTTACTAAATTATTACACAAAGGTATCACCTTCAAATGGGATGAGCATTGTGAAGCCAACTTTAGAGAATTAAAATAGTACTTGGCTACTCCTCCCATTCTTATGGTACCTATTCATTGAAAGCCATTACTCCTGTATATTTCATCTATAGCTACATCACTAGGAGTATTGTTGGCACAAGAGGATGAAACTAAGAAAGAAAGATCAATCTAATACATCCATAGAACACTAGTCTCCTATTAAATCAATTCCAACATTATTGAGAAAGCATGCTTAGAAGTTGTCTTTGCATCAAAAAAATTGAGATGTTATATGTTATCACATAAAGTAAGGCTCATTGCAAAGATAGATCTTTTGAATTATCTCCTAAGCAAAACAACATTGACAGGATGTCTGTCAAAGTGGGTCCTCATTTTGAGCGAATTTGACATTGTATATGTGGATAGGAGGGCTATTCAAGGACAAGTCCTCACAGATCAATTAACTGATTCACCACTCCAAGATGATGAACATTTAAGAATTGAATTCCCTGATGAAACGATTATGCATTTAACTGAGTATCCATGGAAGATTTACTTTGATGGTTCTTTCACGCAACAAGGCTCTGGAGTAGGGGTTCTATTCATAACTCCTCAAGGCTACAAGATACCTAGGTCCTACAAATAAATGTTTCCATGTAAAAATAACATTTTTGAATATGAAGCATTGGTAAATGGTCTTATACTTGCTATGGAATGGAAAATTGTAGAGGTACATCTGTATGGTGACTCCCAGCTCATTATCAAACAAGTCAATGGAGATTATCAGATGAAATATGAAAATTTGATTCCCTACAAGCAACTGGCTGATGACCTAAAGAAGTAATTTGTCTTCATCACATACGAGTAGATACCCAAAATAGAGAATAAAGATACAAATTCTATGGCTACCCTGGCATCCATGTTACAACTGGAGGAAAAACAATTCCCCTATGACTTCTTGGTGGAAGAATTATCCTATCCAGCCTTTGATACTCCTGAATACCAAGTAATTTGTGCTTTAAACAACCCAAACAAATCTTGATATGCTAATATCATTTCTTACCTAACTAAACCAAACTATTCCCAATGATCTATCGAGAAATGAAAAATGAGCCTTGATTAGGATAACATCACATTATGTCCTCGTTACTAATAACATATATAGACAAGGTATCAATGGTACACTTCTTAGGTTTTTAGAACATGAAGAGTCAGATCGCGCATTAAAAGAAGTCCACGAAGGTGTATGTGGATCACATTCAAACAAATTTTCATTGGCTAAAAAATTTCTCAGAGTAGGCTATTACTGGCCTATGATGGAAAAATATGTCATTCACTTTTCCAAAACATGTCATAAATGCCAAACACATGGAAATCTTATACATGCTCCTGCCAGGGAACTTATACCTTTCATAAGACATTGGCCATTTCACCAATGGGCCTTTGACTTGGTTGGACAAATATATCCTAATTCTTCAAATGGACACAAGTTCATCATTACGGCCACTAAGTATTTAATGAAGTGGATCGAAGCCATGCCGCTCAAGGTAATAGAAAATTTGAGACATCTAACAAGAATATTCTCAAAATCCTACATAGAATTGTGAGTAAGTGTGGTAGAGACTGGCATTTACAACTAAATCTGGCACTATGGGCCTATAGAACAAGCATAAAAACACCAACTAGGGCCATGCCATTTTCCCTAGTCTATGGCACTGAAGTAGTATTACCTATTGAGGTTGAAATCCCCTCTTTGTAGGTATCTTTACAAGGTCTTGTTACTCATGAGCACTACTACATCAATAGGGTGAATGCACTAGAATTACTTGATGAGCGTAGACAATAGGCATTTGATCATCTGAAGGTGTACCAAGTATGAATGTACAAGGAGTACAATAAAATGGTAAAACATGACAATTTCAAGTGGGGGATCTTTTCCTAAAGGACAATCCTAAGAACCAGCCTAACAGAGAACAAAAAGGAAAGTTTGAAGCTAACTTGTTGCAACCTCATGTTATCACTATTACTTTTGGGACTGTAGCTTATCAGCTAGCTACACCTAAGGGAGACATCCTTCAAGATCCTATCAATACTCTACATTTGAAGTAGTTATATGCTTGATGTTTGTCTAGTAGAGCCTATACACTGAAAACTTAGAAGATACCAAAAACATCAGAAAATTGATCCTGAAGAAATCCAAAAAATAGTGGAAAAAGTCCTGAAGAAAAGTATCCTTGGTGAAAACCTAGTAAACAGACACCATGATACTACAAAAACACTCAAAAAAGAAAAAATTGAAAAAAATTGAAAAATAGAAAGTGCCTTGATGAAAACCAGGTAAAATAGGCATCCTGGTAGCAAAAAGAATGAGAAAGTTTTGTCAAGTGGTGAAAACCTAGCAATCAGAAGTCACTTGTATTATGTGCTCTATGTATCAATACATTGCTGATACTATGCCTTCACAATTACACCTGTGCTAAAGGTTGAAATTCTTTCCTTACACATATCTTATCCTTGCTTGTGATTTGTCTACATTTTTTTCCTAGGATGAAGTAATTTTGCACTAGAGGTATCTTTTCCAGCATGTTAGGTTGTGCCTGCTACGTCATCATAGGATTATTTGTCTTGTGACACAATGCTTCTTGATGATTTCACAAAACTATCACTTTTATGAGACAAGGATGGCACAAACATTGCACTAACCCAAACGGTGTTCCAAAGACCTACATTAGATTGCAAAAAACAAGATTGTACATAGACATGGGAGCCATATTGCTTGGATTACAACTTTTGATTGATGAATCTCTACTATTCTTGAAAAATGAATCAATAGTATTTCTCAATACTACCTAAACAGAGTTTGATCTTGGTTTGATTATGACTCTTTTATGTACCCATGATGTTTAACTAGGGGAATCTAAGAATTTGTGAGTTTTCTTTGATTGATTCACAATTGATAGTTGTTATTTCTTTTGAGTTACTCCATGATGTCTATGCAAAGGAAAAGAGTCACATGGATGAGGGCATAACATATTCTTGGTTTTATGCATATGGTGATTGTTCCAAATGATCCTATAAATTTCACCTACCTTGGATGTTTATGGTAAGAGATGCCAACAAGAGTGGATAGCTGCATATTTCTCGATCTTTGTTATGTATAAACCATGGTGAGGTTGAAACAATTTTGAGGGTATACGAAGCATAAATGTACCCAAGGATATGAATTTTAAAGGTCATTGTGGGTCCAATATCTCACCTTACACAGATTCTAGTATAGTAAAAGGAAGGTGACTAATTTTTTATCCTAGCTTCTATGCCTTGATGCCTAAGTCTATTTTTGACATTTTAATAATAATAGTATTCATACTTTCATATTATCAGTGAGTATTAGTGATGGTTGTATTATCAGGTGGCATCCATTCCGAATAGCACCCAATGATGATAAAAATGTTACAATATCTGCCAATCAGTGACAAGTCCCAAGAGTCTACATATAGTTGCATTTAGAGATTGCATGACACATTTTTGAAAGAAAAAAAAGCATAACGACTTTGAGCTCAAAAATGATTTCAATTTTCTTCTAAAACCAAGTTAATTACATTCATTAAATATTACTAATATTTATATCGTTGCACATCCATAGCATACATTTGGCATCCATAAAATGAGACAGAAGGAAACTACAAAAAAAAAGCATTTATGTATTTCGTTTTACATCCTAAGTACATCCATACATGTTAATCTCTAAGTTATATTGATGATTAGTGACCAACACTTAGTCATTTCATTAGGCAGTTTTAGTTGGCTATCACTATGGCCGAGCTAAAACTATCCAAGGCCGAGCAACATTGTCAAGCAGTTTTTAGTATGCCTAGTCACATTGCCGAGCCGAGTGACATTGTCGAGCCGAGTAGAGATAGAGATGTTAAATACCAAGCAACAAACAGTCTAAGTGCCGACTAGGACAGTTTTTGTATACTTGTCAAGAATGATATAAACATCAAGGATAAGTGATTCGGCCAACTTGTATAAGATTTTTGGGCTAACATTGTGTGCATTTAATATTTTTGTATGGAGTTAGTTATGCATTTAATTGTTTTATCCTATGCATGACTCATTGTAAGCATTAATTGTTTTACCATCAAGGCACAGATATTAGATCTTGATCGTTGATCTAGATCTCACTGTCAGATCTATATAGATACATTAGATTGCTTTGAAACCCTAATATCTATGTATGGTGTGTAGCAACTGCATTTTTGAAGAAAAATGCATAGAGGGTAATCTTGTTAAGAAGTAGAGATCAAGTAGAGCATAACACAGTGAACAACAAAATTAAATATTTATCAGATTATAAGATCAGAAGAGATACTAAAAAGAGGAGATCCATCATCAGCATCAGAGTGCATATCGAAGGATTAGTACTTGAGACTTTCTAATCATTGTATCAAGTGAAAATCTCTTAACAGAGTGGTTTTAGTAGGCCTTTATTTATCTCTTAATAGAGTGCTTACTTCATTGTAAGTTTAAATCCTTTAACAAGGTAGAT
>MU227082.1:1744266-1779212 GCA_018584345.1 Thuja plicata
CAAATTGTTGTGTTATGTGTTATTTGTTTCATGGTGTGGATGCTATCTGAGATTACATTAGATTCATTTATATATGAATGTGGATCAACTTGTTTTAAGTGTTTAATTTTAAAGATCTGATTCACCCTCGCCCCCCCCTCAGTATCTTTCTTTCCCATTATTGTATTTCCAACAATACATTCATTTACTTGCATAAGAAAAACTCAAAAACATACATTTTGCATCTTCACATAGTATCATTTGAAACATATTTATATCAGTAATAAATTCAAAACTGCATAAATGATGCCAACATCTACAAATCTAACTCATCATAAAACCAAGATAAATCTAAATCACATTTGCATCAACATCTATCAAGGCAAAGAGAACTCATGAAACATGTCAAAATCAAAAATATGGCACAAGTATACACAAATAGTATCAGAGTATAAAGATGAATTAGATATACATGTATAAATTACAAAAGAATGATCTCAGCAGGATCTATATATAAAAATACACTCTCAAATATGTGTGTTACAAGATACAAAATTAGCTCTGAATCCCCCCTCTCACTGATCTAGAGGCAGAGGCAGAGGAGGTGGTACAAATGGTGGTGGAGGAGGCATGACCCCCTCAAAATGCTAAGAAATCCTTGAATAAGAAGGTTCTATCTAGACCTCTGGAACTACAACATGATATAAAGGAAAATAATAGGCTTCTCTCTGTCCCTGATGAGTTTCTATCTAAGCTAGGGTATCTCTCTCCGCTCTGAGCATATCACCCTCCCTATCCCACTCTTCCCTAAGGTGATCCAACTCAACATCCATGTCTTTAAGTAGAGCCTCTAAAGTGGTAATGCATGCTCTAAGCTACTCTCTCTCCTGCTCACACTGAGATAGTGGATCTCCATCTCTTCTGGAAACCCTACCAAAATCTTGCCCTGAGGGCCTAACATGTGACCTATCTGGCTACCTCTGCTATTACTGCCTCTACTATCTCTATTTCTCCCCTATAAGTAAAGGACCTGGATCAATCCTAGGAGAAACAAATTTGAAGCGGGTACGCCAACCCTCTCTGCTCCTACTAGCTATTTCTCCAATGCCACCCATAGCCCCACCACCTCTATCATCTCCATCATCATCCCCATCATCTAGAGGAGGGACTCTACCATCTCATCTACCTCCATCACACCCTTTATCTCTCCCCCTATTACTGGGCTATCTCTTTGTGCTCCTCCTCTACCTTTGGCAGGGTGATAATCAGGCTCATAGTCAACAGGATCCTCTATACGAGGAATGGTGGTGCAGGGGCACCAAAGATCAACAAGAAAAATATAATGAAATTGAAGACACCTAATGAAGATCAAAGGGAAAGGGAGGTTAAAGTGATTTTAAAATATTTAAATCAAATTAATTTTCATGTATTGGCACCTATAATGTTTTAATGCCATGGAATGGCATTCAAATGTGTGGACTTCAATCATAAATTTGTAAGGGTCATTTGGATGTAATATGGACCATTAGTGTCCAAGGGTGTCTTAGGGTAGTTATGATTATAGGAATGATGCAATTAAGTCTCCTAGGTGTTTGGAAACCTTTGGAGTTCCTAAATTCCTATTTAGAAAGTTTTAAATCACTTTTCATAGCTTAAATTTTCAAATGTTTGAAACATAACGACTAGTTAGCCACTTTGGAGGGAAGTTAGGATTTTAATGCAAAACACTCAACTAATCCCTCAAACCAATCAGGAGAGGTTGGGGAAGTTGAGATTGAGATTTCTATTTCAAATAGAATCCATTGTACGGGTAAAAGAAGGACTGGAAGTGTAGATAAAGAACAAAGAATCAATAAAATACAAGGTTTTAGAAATTATTTGATTTCTTTGCATTGATGTTTCTTTGTTTCTTGTAGTAACAAGTTTAAATGCATTATAAAGGATCTAAGACATTAATAAGATACCATTTAATGTCTCAGTAGATCACTTTGTATCTCTGTTATCTACGTTTTCTCTGGCTCACAGTTACAGTCTACAACATTGTTTTGGTTAAGTTTGAGAGTTTTTCATAGCCAATGACCATCCCATGAATTCACAAGGCCTTGAAATAATGGGATGTTGATATTCTAACCTTGTATCATAGTATTTAACTATGCATATGCAGATGGGAAAGAGAAGTGAGTGATTAGAGTTTGGAGAAAGGGTAAAAGTTCAGAAATGAGGGTTGCAGAAAATGCAGTCTGATGCGAGGGCCATAACTTGGAATTGAACATTTGGATCTTGATATACTTTGGATAGAATGAAGAAAACCTAATTTTTCCCAAACTCACTGAAGGGATTGAATAAATTCAACCAGGTTCAAAATTTATTAATGACTGTTCACAGGTCTATCCAGAGGGCAGCAAGGTGGTGTATTTTGGCTTATTATTTTTATAAGATTGAGTTGATGAATGAAAATGATAAGAGGGGTTGTATATTGTTATGAGTGGTTGTTCCAAGGTTTTTTTGAGTTAGTTTTTGGGTATTAGAAGTATCTTTTGTTTTTCTAAGCAAAGAACAAGATTTTAGGAAGATTGCTCAAGACTAAAGTGTTGGGTGTTGTTGTAAACCCATTAAACATATGAATACTTTATAATCTAGTATAAACAGACCTATTCCATTATTGTTTGTCATTGGGGATAGTGAAATCATAATTGGAGTCTCTTGGAGAACTTGGTGGGTTCTTAAAGCATAGTTGAAGCATTGAGTTTCTTGGGTTGAATTAGTTCACTTATTGAAAACCTTGTCCACTACCCTTACCGTCTGTATCAAGTGGTATCAAAGCCACAAGTAGATCAGGGAATATGTCTGAAGGAGAGGAGGAGTTTCCTACAAGAATGAAAAACATAGAGTTGGCCAAGATAGTCAGGGAGCAGTTGGCAGACAATAGGAACTTGAAATAAACATTGGAACAAATGGACAAAGAGAACCATGAGAAGGATAGAATTACGAGGACCATGGTGCAGAGGATCTCAACACTAGAGAAGAAAGACAAGAGCATCAGATTGGATGAGGAAGTTGAAGAAGGAGAAGAAGAAGAAGTACCCCAAGAGGAAGAGCAGTTAGACCCTGAGGACGAGAGGATGGCTAAGTTGGTGAAAGCCATAAAGAATGGAGATTCAAGGGTAAGGATATACTTACCTATGTATGGAGCGAAGATGGATGATGAGGAACTAATATATTGGATCAGTGCAATTGATAATTGCTTTGAGTGTGAAGGAATAGAGGAGAAGGATAAAGTGAAGATTGCAAAGTCTTGGATGAAGGGACATGCATTATTGTGGTGGGATTGTGTTCACGAAGAAAGATGGAAGAATGGGAAACCCAAGATCACATCCTGGTATAGTATGATGGAGAAGATGAAGGAAATTTTTTTTCCAAAGGATTATAGAGTACAATTATACAAGAAGTTGAGTGATTTTAGACAAAAGGATATGGATGCAAAAAGGTACACTGAGGAGTTCCATAAGTTGCATATCATAATAGGGCATGTAGAAGAAGTGGAAGAAAAGATTGCAAGGTATATGAGGGGACTAAGGTTCAACATTCAGGATGAACTAAGTCTTACTACCCCAAGGACAATTGATGAATGCTATCAACTAGCCATGAAGGCTGAAGATAAGATAAGGAGGCATGAGAAGTAGAATAGCACAAGAGGAGGATCTTCTATGAGAGGAAGAGGAGGTAGAGGCACCACTGATTTTCAGAACAATAATGACAAAGACAAGCCATACACATTAGAGACAAGAGGAGGATATAGAGGAGGAAGAAGTGGAGGAAGAGGAAATGAGATGTTCACTGGAAGATGCTTTACTTGCAACGAAGTGGGTCATCAGTCCTTTAGATATCCTAAATGGAATGAAGAAAAAGGTAGAGATAGGAGAGTGAAATTTATGTAAGAAGACACAGAGAGAGAAGAGAAACAAGAGGCTATTGGAATTCACACAAAGGAAGGAGAATTCTTATTGGTCAGAAGAGGACAGCCATGGAATCCACAAATGAGTATATTCAGATCAAATTGCTTAATCCAAGGTAAAGTATGTAGACTCATTATAGACTCAGGAGCAAGTCATAATGTTCTGTCTCATGAAGTTGTGAGGAAGTTAAATTTGAAAACATTTCTACATCCTAAGCCATATTATGCTACTTGGGTAAATGTGAATCAGAATTTGTTGGTTAGTACTCAAGTCATGATTGAATTTTGAGTTAGAAAGTACGAAGAAAGGGTATTATGTAATGTTCTGGATATGAGTTGTGGACACTTGATCTTAGGCAGGTCTTGGCAATGGTCAAGGAAGGTTATTCATGATAGATTCAAAAATAAGTACTTGGTTCACCATGAAGGCAAGAAATATGAGTTGCAACCATTAGTAAGGCACCAAGAAGAACCAATACTTATGTGTTTTGGGTAGGAGATAGCAAAGATTTCTTAGTATGATACTGGATGGAAGAGGGATGAGAAAATACAATCAAGAGACTACTAAGATAGTCCTAAAGGAGGAGAGCTTTGGGAGCTTGCCTTTGTGCAAGTTGGGACCATAAAGTTTCCTATGATGCAGTTAGAGAAAAGAAAGGGGGTAGAGATTTTAGATCAGAGATCTAACCCATGGAGTGGATCAAAGGAGGAGAAATTCTAGCCCTCTTACTATCCTTCCCAAGGGCAGGCAGCAAAACCATGTTTTTTCTTTTAACAAATTGTGTGTGGATGCAGGTTGGCAAGGTGTGAGAAGGAAGATAACTTTGGGGGATTAATTCACCCCTACATTGTAGAGCTCCTTTAAGCCACACAACTCTTGGGACAAAAATTTCATTGCTGGTGGGGAGTATGGTGCAGGGGCACCAAAGATAAACAAGAAACATATAAAGACATTCAAGACACTGAAGACACCTAATGAAGTTCAAAGGGAAAGGGAGGTAAAAAGGATTTTAAAATATGTAAATCAAATTAATTATCATGTATTGGCATCTATAATGTTTTAATGCCATGGAATGACATTCAAATGTATGGACTTCAATCGTAAATTTGTAAGGGTCATTTGGATGTAATATGGATCATTAGTGTCCAAGGGTGTCTTAGGGTAGTTAGGATTATAGGAATGATGCAATTAAGTCTCCTAGGTGTTTTGAAACCTTTGGAGTTCTTAAATTCTTATTTACAAAGTTTTAAATCACTTTTCATAGCTTAAATTTTCAAATGTTTGAAACATAATGGCTAGTTAGCTACTTTGGAGGGAAGCTAGGATTTTAATGCAAAACACTCAACTAATCCCTCTAATTGATAAAGAGAGGTTGGGGAAGTTGAGATTGAGATTTCTATTTCAAATAGAATCCATTGTATGGGCAAAAGAAGGACTGCAAGTGTAGACAGAGAACAAAGAATCAATAAAACACAAGGTTTCTGAAATTATTTGATTTCTTTGCTTTGATGTTTCTTTGTTTCTTGTAGTAACAAGTTTAAATGAATTAGAAAGGATGTAAGACATTAATATGATACCATTTAATGTCTCAGTAGATCACTTTGTATCTCTGTTATCTACGTTTTCTCTGGTTCATAGTTACAGTCAGCAACATTGTTTTGGTTAAGTTTGAGAGTTTTTCAAAGCCAATGACCATCCCATGAATTCACATGGCCTTGAATTCATGGTATGTTGATATTATAACCTTGTATAATAGTATTTAACTATGCATATGTAGATGGGAAAGAGAAGTGAGTGATCACAGTTTGGAGAAAGGGTAAAAGTTTAGAAATGACGGTTGCAAAAAATGCAGTCTAATGCGAGGGCCATAACATGGAATTGAACAATTGGATCTTGATATGCTTTGGAAAGAATGAAGAAAACCTAATTGCACCCAAACTCACTAAAGGGATTGAAGAAATTTGGTTGGGTTCAAAATTTATTAATGACTGTTCACAGGTCTATCCAAAAGGCAGCAAGGTGGTGTATTTTGGCTTATTTGTATTATAAGATTGAGTTAATGAATGAAAATGATATGAGGGGTTGTAGATTGTTATGAGTGATTTTTCCAAGGTTTTTTTGAGTTATTTTTTGGGTATTACAAGTATCTTTGGTTTTTCTAAGCAAAGAACAAGAGTTTAGGAAGATTGCTCAAGACTAAAGTGTTGGGTGTTGTTTTAAACCCATTAACCATATGAATCCTTTATAATCCAGTATAAACAAACCTATTCCATTATTATTTATCATTGCGGAGAGTGAAATCATAATTGGAGTCTCTTGGAGAACTTGGTGGGTTCTTAAAGCATAGTTGAAGAATTAATTTTCTTGGGATGAATTAGTTCACTTATTGAAAACCTTGTCCACTACCCTTACCATCTACATCAAATGGCCTCCTCAAGAATGGTAAATCATGGAAATAGATGTTGAAGCATCTCTATTGCGTATCCATCTAAACAACCTACATCTGCCACATCAAGATGAAGATCCTAATCCACTCTAACCATATCTCTAATCTCCTCGTGGGCGGTTTCATATCTCATCTGAGCACCCCACAATGGTGCCTCATCACAAACTCTAGTGTATACAATCACATCTTGGATCCTACCTTCTCATTGGCTGAACTGTCTCAAAACTTGGGTTTGTACAAAATGCTCTATGACGTATCTGGTCCTCCCAATCAAGTACCTGCTCTGAAAGAAAAATGGAACCTATCTAGCATCAGAGGTCCACTCCTCATAGTCCAAGTATGATTGCCATACTACTTCTGTCAAATCATCAAAAAGACACCACCAGTACCCTACCTTGCATAGAGCGGGATACTAGATAAGACCCGCATACATATATACATACGGCTTCTCAGGTGCATGATTCTTGTCTACAATGTGACGTGTCACTGGTATGTGCTCCCAGGCCCATATTTAAAGAATAAAAATCTCCACAATCATGCTCAAAGTATAATGGTAAACAATCTCATGGAGCTCCCGATACATATGGGTCAGAATAAAACTACCCCATGCAAATCTTCATCTAGAGATGACCATCTTCTCAAGCATGTCTACCCATTGTACAAGGATTCTATGTTTTCCTTTGTTTGGCATCAAGATGTCACCAATAAGCCCCGCCATGTATATAGATAGATGATTATAGTGATCGCACATATAGTCCTAGGAAATGTATCTCTGATCAATAGTGTCATATCTCCCAACCCATCACTGGAATGCGAAGTATACACCACACGTCCTTGGGTGTGACTATCATCTCCCCAGTCTGGAGATGGAAGGTGTTTCACTTTGAATGCCATCTCTTAGGAAGAGCAGTGAACAACCCCAAATTTACCCATATATCAGGTAAACCAATCAATGATCATAAACCTACATGGACTACTACCTCCTACTCATCATCTAACAGTAGTCTAGCCAAGGCAAGAAAATGCCCTAGATATGTTCCTCAAAATGCAACTACCTCAAAATTGACCTATTTTATATAATAAAGAAGATAAATTAGTGTTCTATCTAAGACAAACATGCAGAAACATAATAAGCTAAGTAATTCACAGTCCACAAAAAAAGACAGTTCACAATTTGCAAAACTTCTAAAACCTAGATGCGATCCTGGATATACAAGGTGTGATGTTTTTACTAGATGCAATCCTAGAAAATTAGGAATGCAATGGATAATGCTGGGTATGATCCTGAAAATCCCAGATGTGACCCCAAAATGGGGTACGATCCTACAATATAGGGTATGACATAACCATAAAATATACTTCTATACTAACCCAAAATGGGGCACACGAGATGCGATCTAGGAAATACTAGATGCGATGTAGAATTATGGGAAAATAGGATGCGATCTGGGAAAAACCAGATGTGATGTGGGTTTGACAGGGTGTGATTCAGAATCCCAAATGCGACCCAGAATTCAAAAGGCTCTCAAAGCTACAAAAATGCATGAAATTCAAAATTAAAATATTCACAAGGTATTTTTGCAGGTAGTTACCCAAGGTGGGTAGTCAGCTGGGCACTGATGTTGATGGCTGAGCTCAAAGCGATGCTTCCTGATCAGGACCACCATTTTCTCCGCAGAGCTCAAAAATTTACTATGGGTAAAAGTGAAAATGAATAGTAAAATGGTGATTTTTGACATATATATTAGTCTTTTGAGCTATTTAGAGGTTCCAAAACTCCTCCAAGGAAACTAAAACTCCATTTTTGTTCTCCTTTTGATCAATTAGGAACCAAAACAAAGGTGCCTAAAGTGTTTTATGCAGTACCGTAACATTTTTGAGACAGCTCTTGAAAATGCAGAATTGCTCCATCTATTCTGAAAAATCTGTCAAATTGCACATTTCATCGTAAATCTTGGTCCAACATTATTTTATCAATCTCACCACTCACCTTTTCATGTAATTAACTTGGTACTCGTGTATTTACTCTTAAACACACTTTCTCTCCTCACTTCTTATACTACATTTGTTCTTCACTTAACCATTGCATGCAAGTGATATGTTCTTTCAATAGAGGGATTTTATTATTTTTCCATTGATTTCTTTCCTGAGGGGGCATGATTACACTATAATCAATCAATTTATTGCTCAAAACAATATTAAAAATGACTTCATTACCAAACAACTAGGGGACTGACAGTTTCCTTGACTAAGTCGAAACTGTTGGATAAAAATCCTTGGTTCTCATAAGCTAGATATCTTGTGTTCCCTCATTTTAAAATATTTTTACTAAGCTCCTGGTAGCATCATATTGACTTTTGAACAACAACAAATTTTACAATCAGTATTATCAATCTTTGGATGACAACCAAGTTTAGAATTGGTATCTTTAATATCTTTGTGTATTGACCTTTGTACGACAACCAAGTTCAAAGTCTATTTTATTAGTTTAGTTCAATAAAGTGCAAGACTAATCTCATCAAGCATTTCATTTGATCATGAGAGAAATTCTCAATCTTTCTAAATTCAAAAATAAATAAAAATTCTTTGAATCAATGCGTTGCTTGCACATCTATTCAAATAGGGGCAAATGTAACCACCCTAATTTTTTCTTCTCTAATTATAGACCCTATTTACCCTAAGTGTGATCATACCCCCAATTATGTCTAGATAACTCTTAAATCAGTAGGCATAATTCATTTGAATCAGATTTAATCTCCTAAGTTATTTAAACACTAAATTTTAATAATCACCTTATCCAATTAAAACCAAACAATTCAATATAAATCAATTCAAATCAAAACATGGCTGAGGTAATTAATTTAAAAGGAATTAAATAAATCCCTATTATATCCAAATCACTTGCAAAAGGCCTATCTTGTAGCCTAAATTAATTTAATTAATTGGCTATTGTGCTAATTAATTACCTAAAGTAATTAAAAGCTTAAATAATTAATTTCCCTATTTTTGGATGAATATATTAATTATAATTCATTTTAGTAATATTCCCCTTAACCCCTAACCTAACCAATCTCAACCATCTTAACCCTAGGTTCAAACCCATCCCAACCTATTCCCCCAATGCTAAGTCTAATCCTAATCTTAATCCTATCCTAACCCACTTCCTAATGATGTCACATTCATAATTTTGTGATTAGGAACTCAACCCACTTGAGAAAGAAAATTTTTTCAAGCTTGACTCCCTCTAAGTCCATCTTCTGAAGCTTGGACTTACACCCCTCACCATGCCTCTTAAATACTTGCATTTAATGGATTTTCACTCCACCATGCCTCATAAATGCCTTTGGTATTAATTCCTATTACACCTCATTAATGGTTTTTACACCTCCATTAATGAACCTTGTCCCCCTCTCTCTCCTCATTTCTTCTATAAATAGAATGAGTGTTTGAGCTCAAATGGCCCTTAATTTTAGAATTGAAAGTATTGTTATGTTGTTAGGATTAACATAGATTCATATTGCATTTTATCTTTGATGTTTATGCATTGTTATAATCTTCATTTTTAGAGCTAGAATGCATGTTTATTGGATATCTTTCTTACTTTTAATTAAATCTTTCATGCTAGGTTGTATATGTCACTAAATAAGGCATAATCTGAGGTCTATTATGTTGTTTTTCATACTCCTAGTTACAAAGAAAGAGATCAATGTTAGTGGATTTACATGCTTTACTAACCCTATTTTCACTAAGGCAATGATCTATTGAAGTGTTGTGTCATAGGTAATAGGTGCACTATTTCACACACACTATAATTAGGGGAAAACCATGAATTCTCACAATCTCCTTGAAAAGCAAATGTGTTATATGTCAAGTATCATGATATTGCAGGGTATGAAATGACCCATTTTACTAAATATATCTACCACCACATAGATGTTGGCATATCTTTTCTTTGTCTTGGGTAGACCCACTATGAAGTCCATTCTCAGACACTCCCAAGGCCAATTTGAGACTGGTAAAGGTTGATATAAACCCACATTACTCATTCCTCCTTTGGCTTTCATGCACACTACACATTGCTCAACATACCTAGTCACATCCCTTATTAATTTTGGCCAATGGTAAAACCTTTGTACTAGTTCCAAGGTTTTTTTAATCCCAAAATGACCACTCAAGCTCCCATTATGGTTCTCTTCTATGACGTTCTCACTCATTGAACCGCTTGACATACACAACTGATTACCATTAAATAAATTTCCATTTTGCAAAGTAAAATCAGAAAACTTACTATGGAAATGATTCTGAAAATTAGTACACACCTTGTAGGCTTCACCAAAGTCCTCATGTTCCTTGTAGATATCTTTTAAACTCTCTATGCAAATGCTATTCAACTAAACTTCTTGAACTGTCAACATTCTTCTACTTAGTGTATCTGCAACCTTGATTAATTGCCCTTTCTTCTGCTTAATTGTAAATGTGAATGCTTGTAGGAACTCCATCCATTTCAGGTGTCTATTTCTTATTTTCTCCTGAGTATTGATTAACTAAGGGCTTGGTTGTTAGCAAACACAACAAACATCTTGGGTAACATTTAATGCCTCCACATCCTAAGGGACTAAACTAAGCCATACAATTCCAAGTCATAAGAAGAGTATTTATTCTTGGATTCATTCAATTTTTCACTAAAGAAGTCTACTGGCCTACCATAATGGCTTAACACACCCCCTACTTCCATCGTACTTGCTTCACACTCAATGGTAAACAATTATTCTAAACTAGGCACTTTAGGATAGGTTGTTTGGGTACTTGCTTCTTCAACATTTCAAAGGCTTTCTCTACTTCTAAGGTCCACCTAAACTTGGTTTTTACCCCACCCTTGATGTTATCTAACAATGGTTCAAAAATACCACTGAAATTCCTAATAAATTTCCTATAAAACTGGGCTAACCCATGGAAACTTCTTACCTTAGTTGTTGTAGTAGGTGGTGGCAAATTTAGGATAGCTGCAACTTTGTCTTGATCCATCTTCAAGGACCCCTTGGAAACTACAAAGCCCAAGTACACAAGTTATTTCTTTAAGAAATTACATTTATTAAGATTGATAGCCAAATTCTCTTCATGTAACCTCTACAATAGAGTATCTACATGCTTGGTATACTCCTATCTTGTTTTTCTAAATAGCAGTATATCATCAAGATATACAACTCCAAACATCCATGTGAAATCCTTGAGCACTTC
This sequence comes from Thuja plicata, assembly GCA_018584345.1. NCBI lineage: Eukaryota > Viridiplantae > Streptophyta > Pinopsida > Cupressales > Cupressaceae > Thuja > Thuja plicata. The sequence goes on from MU227082.1 coordinate 1,755,886, forward strand.
ATTCATGATCCTCATGAATATGCTCGGATCAATTGTGAGACCAAATGGCATCACAATCCAGCCATACAACCCATCTTTGGTCTTGAATGTTTTTTTCCATTCATCTACCTCTTTCATCTTGATTTGGTGATAACCACTTTAAAAATCAAGCTTAGTGACATATAGTTCCCCTCAAAGACAATCCATGAGATCCTTAATCCTAGGTATGGGGAACCTATACCTTATTGTAATTCTATTTATTTCCCTTGAGTCTATGCAAAGTCTCCATTTTCCTCCCTTCTTGGATTCCAACACAATCGGGACTGCACATGGGCTTATACTCTTCTTGATCAAGCCTTGATCCAAGAGTTCTTGGGCTTTCCTTGCCACTTCAAAATTATGATCAGGGGTAAGCTTATAAGCTGCGTTATTAGTCAAAGATTCACCAGGGAAAAAGTCTATTTGATGGCTTATTACTCTTCTGGGAGATAAGATTGCTAGGGTTGTAGGAGTTCCATCACTCACTATATCTTTGTACTTCACAAGTAATTCTTGAATCTATGATGGTAAGGGTTCATTGATAGGTTTGTCCTCTTCTTTGGGATTTAGAACAATAACATATCCTTCTTTATCTTCATCCTTGAGATATCTAACAACCTCTTTTCCACTACACAACAAAATGCTAGGAGTCTTGGGTTGTGGCACATCCTCTTCAGAAATAGACTTAATCTTGAAAGTTCTACCTCCTTTCTTGAATATTATGGAATTTTATTTCCCTTCATACACTGCTCCATTGTCATATTTCCAAGGCCCTCCTAACAGAAAATGGAAAGCATCCATTGGTAAGATGTCACAAAGCAAATTGTCCTTATAGCCTGCTATTGAAAACTCAACCCATGTTTGTTCATTCACCAATAAACTTTGCCCTTTATTTACCCATGTCACTTTGTATGTATTTACATAGGGTACTTTGATTATCTTGAGTTTATCTAGTGCCTCCTCTGATATGATGTTATTTGTTGAACCAGAATCTACAATCACCTTACAAACATTGCCAATGATCTTGCATCTTATCCTAAACAAAGCCCTCCTATATTTGGGTTCATCTTTGACTAGTTGCCTTATCAAAACCCTCCTAAACATCAGATTTTAACCCATCTCTGAGTTTAGATGATCAATCTCAGGTACCTTGACACATGAATTGTCCTCATGAGCATATGCCACTCTCTTGTCATGATTTGATGTAGTAGGTTTCTCATGACATCTATATATTGGGTGGCCCATTTGACCATAGTTGTAACACTTCATACTTGCAAAGTATTAGTTACCTCTACCTATCCCTCGTCCTCTACTAGGGCCTCCTTGACTACTCGATATCTGGTATAACACCCTCTTGGAGTAGTTTCACTACTATGCTTAGTCAATTTGGTTTCACCTTGGTTTCTTTTCTTACTACCTCTGCCTTGATAACCTCCTCTTTGACCCCATTGGTCTCTTCCTCTACCTCTATTTTTGAAGTTAGATTCACCTTTCTTTCTATTCTTTCCTCCACCTTTAGAGCTAGTTTATGACACCTCTAAACTATGGTTGGTGTCCATAGACTAATCTCTTTTTTGATGTTCCATTCCAATTCACCCAGGTACCTTGCTACCTTGATTGATTATTTTTATTTTTTCTTGGATCTAAGACACAATCTCTAAAACTCATATGTATAAGAGGCCACATCCATGTCTTTTTGTTTCAGATTTTGCCTTTTCCTATGGAGTTGAATCTGATATACCTCTGGCAGATAGTTTTCTTTTAGCTTGGTCACCATGGAACTCCAATTGGCCATAGGCTGCTTGCACATCATAATCCTCTCATCTTGAAGATAATTTCACCATGTTAGTGTTGACCCTATGAGTCTTGACTTGGCCACCTTGAGCTTTTCTGCCTTAGTCACACCTTCACATTTTTAATGGTTCTCGATTCCTTCAATCCAATCAATCACTGCTTCAATGTCCATCTTCCCACTAAATAGTGTTATTGCCTCCAATGCTTTGCCTTCTAGTGATTTTAGGGCTTTTTGGAAGGGTTCTTCATTCAAGACAGGGTTTGGTTAAGGGATAATGTCTTCCTCAGTAATCTTTTTATCACTATCACTACTTTCAACTTCTTTTTTTCTAGCTGCATTAGCAACTTCTTCTAGCCTTATCTATGGTAAATGAGACAAGTAAATGAGAGGGGAGGGGTGAATTAGTTACTCCAAAACAAAACTTTTGTCTCTTAGATGTCTTAAATAATTTAACACTATTACTCCATTAATTAAGATATTCTTCTGTAACTCAGGTGTCAAAGAAATATTTATAATATCCAATGCAATTATACTTAAGAGATTAAGTGTAGAAACATAAAGAATAAAACAAATAAAATATACACAAGTGACACAAAGATTTAACATGGAAATCCAATATGGGAAAAACCACCAATTTAACTAGTTATTATTTTCCACTCTCCTAAAGTGAGCCCTGTTAGGAGTCAACCCTATGAAAGGTTACAATAACACACTACTAGGTGTGACCTGGTTAGAGGATTCAATCACCCTGTGAGGAGTTGACTTGTTAGAAGTCTTCAACACTTCAATATAGAAATGGTACCTAGTGAGAGGATTTACAAAAAGAGTGTTATATCAACTCTGTTAAGGGATTTTAGCTCACTGCTACAATTGTTAGAAAGTAACAATGAATTGACCTATATGTATAAGCAACTGCCTTTGTTGATTAAGTTTTCTGTTCTTGTTATAATTGGATCCTTGCTGATGAGATGTTCTATTGTAGCTCCAAGTGATCTGTACTCAATCACAATCCTGTCTGATTTTTCCTTCACTCTTCCTATATTAGAATTCCACACTTCTTCTTTTTCTTTCTCTTCCTCTTCTCCTTTCACACATTCAATCAAAACTTGACCTTTCATTTATATGGTAGGCCTTGTCAAATCGGCTTGAATATACTTCTAATAATAAGTCAAAATTTAGTTGGCCTCATATAACTAATTAATTATAGAGTATAAAGCATTGTTAGTTAGCTACCACTGAATGCCCGACCAAGACTAAAATGCCCAAGTGACTTGGTCAACACTGAACTTCCTTCAATTCCTGACTAAATTTGGTCAACACTAAATAACTTATTCTATTCACCAACTATGCTCGGTCTGAATCTAGATATTTGTCTAACATCACTATATAGGTGTAAATACATGTGTAACATCACTGAAAATGCACAATTGAATAATTGTCTTCAACAATCTCCCTCTTTGGCATCGATGGAAACATAACATGTCATAGTACAAAGAATTGTAGAGCAACACAAATTTTTATTAATGTCTTTTAGCTTCATTCTGATTCTCATCCAAAAACTCCCTCTGACATCAAAATATCCCTCTTTCTGTATTATAGAAAAATAAGTCCTCTTTTTTTTTTAACTTATTCTTATGTATTATAGAAAACTCTCCCCCTTTGACAACATATGCCAAAGACACCATCTCCAAAAATATTAATAGTTAGTATTATTTCACTTTGTAATTGTAATGTACTTGAATGTACAAATTCATCTGCAATGTGCTCTAATGTACCTACATCAACTGATAGCTCTTCACTGTTGCTCTGGTTGATGCATCACTATACTATATTTTAGTTAGCTTTAGTTAGGGGAAGTAGCCCTAGATTTCCTCTAAGATAGAAGAATGCAGCCTTAGGTAAAGGTTTGGTGAATATGTCTGCAACTTGTTTTTTGGTATTCACATATTACAACCTTACTTCTTTATTTTGTACCAATTCCCTCAAAAAATGATACTTTATTGCTATATGCTTGGTTTTGGTTTGCATCATAGGATTATATGAAATGTTAATGGAACTGGTGTTTTCATAGTAGATAATAACTAAGTCTTTTACTTCTTCCTTCATTCCTGACAACAACTGCTTGATCCATATGATGTTTGAACAGTTCACTATGGCAGCAACATATTCTACCTCCATTGTAGACTGAGAGATACAATTATGTTTCTTGCTAGTCCATGATAATAACCTCTTTCCAAGAAATAAAGCTCCACCACTGGTTCTTTTCTTTTCATCGACACTTCCAGCCCAATCACAATCAATGAATTCCTTTAAATCAAAGTTTCCACCATTCTTATACCATAAACCATAGTCTTCAGTACCCTTCAGATATCTCGAAATTATTTTGATTGCCATTAGGTGATTATTTTTGGGATAAGCTGAAAATATTGAAATAATAGCAACTACCAATGCAATATCATGTCGGGAGTGAACAACATATTCCAATTTTCCAATCATGGACCTCTAGTTGGTCTGATCTACCTCTTTAGAATCATCACCTTTACATTATTTTTGTCTAGTACACATGGGTGTTCCAAGAGGTTTGGAATGTTTTATAACAAATTTCTTAAGTATCTCCTTGATATATTTTGATTGAGTAATATAGATACAATCGTTCATTTCATGAGCTTGTAATCCAATAAAGAATTTGATCTCATCAAACATATATATCTCAAATACTTAACTCATAGCTACAAAGAATTCTTTGCATAGGTCATCATAACCACTAAATAATATGTCATCAACAAATATCTCTGCTAGAAATATTTTGTTCTATGGTCCTTCTTTGATGTACAAGCTATTGTTATCATTGGATCTCTGAAATCCAATACTTACTAGATAGCTATGGAGTTTTTCATACCAGGCTCTGGGCACTTGCTTCAGTCCATACAATGCTTTGTGCATCTTGCAAACCATATTACTTCTGCTAGGATCAGCAAATCCTTCAGGTTATTCAATGTAGACTTCTTCTTCTAGGATTCCATTTAGAAATGCAGATTTCACATCTAGTTGATATAATTTGTATCCTTTATGTGAAGCATATGCTAGAAGAGTTCTGACTCCTTCAAGTCTTGCAACAGGAGAAAAAGTTTCTCCATAGTCAATACCCTCTTCTTGAGCATATACTTTACAAAGTAGTGTAGCCTTGTTTCTAGAAACTTTACCATTTTCATTCATCTTATTTCTAAAAACTCACTTGGTTCCAATCACATTCTTATATTTTAGCCCAGGCACAAGAGTCCAAGTGTTGTTCTTCTCAATCTGGTCATTTTCTTCATTCATTGCTTCTATCAAAATTTCATCATTTAATACATCTTTAAAAGTTCTAGGTTCAAATTCACTTAGTAAGAATGTACCTTTGAGTTTCTTCCTTGTCATTACACCTTCTATCTAATCTCCAATTATCTTCTCAGGTGCATGATGCCTTATAACATATTTTGAAAGTACTGGATCTTTTGTTCTAGATTCTTGACTTGATCCACTAGGTTTTTCATTCTCAAACATTCCTCCATGTTCATATGTCTAATGCCCATGTTCTAGTGTCTATGACTTAGGTCCCTCTATCTATGAATTAGCTTCCTCCATCTATGACTTAGTTCCATCTTCTTGTGACTTAGTTCCCTTAGTCTGTGACTCAGTTTCTTCTACCAGTAGCTCGGGTTGTACAGTTTGCAACTAAGGTTACATAGTTTGTGCTAGTATATTTAGTGGTCAACAGTTCCATTATCCCATCACCATTGCTTGAGTCATAGTTATAGTATCAGGTTCATAATACACAAAGTTATTGGAGTCTTTGGGCTCTTTACTTCTCTTCTCTTCACATTTATCTGCAAACTCATCAATCTTGACATGTACACTTTCTATGACATTATGATTAGTAAGATACAGACATTTGTATGCTTTGCTTTTACACGAGTTACCTAGGAATATTCCTTCATCACTTTTTTCATCTAGTTTTCCATTTCTTGCTTCCTTCAAGATGTAGCATCTATTTCCAATACTTTGAAATAATAAACATTAGGTTTATAGCCATACCATAATTCAGAAGGTCTCATGTTACTACCTTTCTTTAGTTGAACTCGGTTCTAGGTGAACAATGTACTGTTGATGGCCTCCTTCCAGTATTTTGCAGTAACATTTTTTTCAATTAATAGAGTTTTGGCACAATCCATGATGGATTTGTTTCTTCTCTCTGCTATTCCATTTTGTTGTGGTGTACTAGGGGCAAATACATGTCTTTTGATTCCTCTCTTATTATAAAATTCATTGAACTCATTAGAAATGAATTCTCCTCCTCTATCATACTTAGGCATTTTTGTTTCTTTCCCATTTCCTTTTGTACTCTTTTAAGATACCACTTGAATTTTTGAAAAGCTTCTGATTTTTCTCTGAGAAACACGACATTCATCATTCTGGAATGATCATCAACAAATAGAATAAAATAATTCTCTCTAGTATAGCTTGTTGTTGCAATTGGTCCACATAGATTAGTATGTATCATTTCCAAGACTTCATCAGTATTGTAATTCTTTCTTTTGAAACTAGTCTTACTCATCTTTCCGATTTGACATTGTTTACATATTTCTAACTCAAGTTTCTTTAAAATAGGAATATCTCTGACTCTCTTGTTCTTTCTTATGTTTACCAGATTATCAAATCTTACATGACATAACCTTTTATGCCATAACTAGCTTTCTTCTACTTGTGCAATAAAGCATGAACCTTTGGTGAGATCAAGGTAGAATAGATGACCATTTGTTCGTCTACCAGTTCTGACTAGGTTCCCTTTACCATCTAGGAAATTGGCCTTACCATTCATGAATTCTACCTTGAAGCCAATGTTATTCAGCTATTCTACACTATGTATATTTCTCCTCAATCCTTGAACACAATAAGTATTATCACATTTGATTCCCTCTGTTAGAACAATGCAACATTTTCCTCTTACAGGGCAAGGTTCATCATTCCCAAAACTAACACTATCACCATCATAGTGTTCAAGATGTTCAAACTTTGTCTTATCACCAGTAATGTGATGATAACAACCACTATCAATTATCCATGTGTCATTTTTATTTATGTGTGAGAAAAGTGGTCTTTTAATCTTCTTCATGTCACTCATCCTTAAAAGCATTGTAAACCATTTATTCTTCTTCATCACTGTAAGAATCTTTAGCAATATAACAAGATTTCTTACCTTTATCCTTACAGCTTTTGTAGTTCTTGAATTCTTTCTTTCCCTTCAATTTGTTGAAGTTTTTCTCATCTTTTTCTTCTTTGTTCGGACACTTTGCAGCAATGTGACCAACCTCATAGCATGAGAAACAAATCAATGGTATCCTTCCTCTGTATTTTCCTTTTGCATCTCTTCTTGCAAGTAGTTCTTCAGTGATGTCAAGATCTTCATCATCAGATTGTTCATAACTATCACTTTCAATCTACTTCCCTTTTGAGTATCTATACTTCATACCAAGCTTCTGTTTCACTTTGAACAAGAACTCAAGATTGCTAGAGCTAGGAGAGTAATTCTCAAATTTGTCTAACTCAAAAGTTGTAAGCCTTCCCACTAATGTATCCAGAGTTATATCTTTATTGCACCTCATCTCTTGAATAGAAGAAAATCTAATAGCATAGATATAAATTAAAGTTCTTAGTACCTTACTAACAACTGTTGTATACTAAATTATTCCTCCTGCAGCTCTGATGGGACTCACAATCTTCTTGATTTTGTCACTGTATCCTATAATGTCTTCTCCTTCTTTCATTTTTATCTAGTCAAATTCTCCTCTTGGATTTTCTACTTTGGCTCTCTTTACATTTGCATCTCCTCCATGAATATCCTATAATTTCTTCCACATATCATAGGGTGTAGGGAAGTCCTTGACTTCATCAAATTCCAAGTAGCTGAGTGAAGAAGCTATATTAATCATCATTATGTTATGATGATTCTATTTCATTATTTGTTCCACAGTCATTGTCGCTGTTGGTTCCACATATTTTCTCTACAAAAATTGTAGACCAGCATCTTTGATAGTAGATAGATGTAGCTTCATGAGCTCCTACCATGCTAGGAAATTGTCTTTATTGAGCTTAGGGATCTCCCTTCTATAAGACATCTCTAATATTTAGCTTAGGCCTTGAAACCTTCTCTGAAAGAACTTGAAGCTTTGATACCAATTGTTGGAAATGAGATAAGTAACTAAGAGGGGAGGGGCGAATCAACTACTCCAAAACAAATCATTTGTCCCTTAGATGTCTTAAATAATTTAACACTATTACTCACTTAATTAAGATATTCCTATGTAATTCGTGTGTCGAAGCAATCTTTATAATATCCAATACAATTATACTTTAGAGAATAAGTGCAGAAACATTAAGAATAAAACAATAACATATACACAGGTGAAACCAAGATTTAATGTGGAAACCTAATATGGAAAAAACCACCAATGTAACTAGTTAATATTTTTCACTCTTCTAAAGTGAGTCCTATTAGGAACCAACCATGTTAAATTTTACAATAACACATTGTTAGGTGTGACCTGGTTAGAGCATTTAATCACCCTATGAGGAGTGGCCTTGTTAGAGGTCTTCAACATTTCAATATAGAAATGCTACCTTGTGAAAGGATTTACAAAAAGAATTTTAAGTCTACTCAGTTAGGAGATTTTAGTTCACTGCTACAATTGTTAGAAAGTAAAAATGAATTGACCTATATGTGTAAGCAACTATCTTTTCTTATTCAAATCTCTATTCTGATTATAAATAAATCCTTGCTGAGTAAATTTTCTATTGCCACTTCGAGTGATCTGTACTCAATCAGAATCTTGTATGATTTCACCTTCACTCTTCATATTACAGAATTCCACAATTCTTCTTTTTCTTTCTCTTCCTCTTCTCCTTTCACACATTCATTCCAAACTTGACCTTTCATTTTTATGGTAAGCCCTATCAAGTAAGATTGAATATACTTCTAATAATAAATTACACTTTAGTTTCCCTCATATAACTAATTAATTATAGAATATAAATCATTGTTAGTCATCTGCCACTGAATGCTCGACCAAGAATGAAATTCCTAAGTGAATCAGTCTACACTAAACTTCCTTCAATGCCCAACTAAACTCAGTCAACACTAAATAACTCAATCTATTCATCAACTGTGCTTGGTCTGAATGTAGACATTTGTGTAACATTACTATATAAGTGTAAATACATGTGTAACATCAATGACAATACACAATCAAATAATTGTCTTCAACATTATCCTCATTCCTTCTAAGGATTCTTCAAGGAGTTTTTTCTTCTCCTTTTTCTCTTCCACCTCTTTAGGTAGCTATGCATTAACCACCATGCTTGAATCTCCCACTGATTCAGCAGTATCTACACACATACACTATTTACCCAAGTCTTTAACTTTCTCTGATACCAATATGATGTAACTACAAGTCTTGCTCTGTACCCTATATATCTCTAGGGTATCCTATTGGTCACTTCTTTAACCTATTAGGGTTCTTTCCTAACCCAAATCTCCCAAGGATTCTTCACACAAGATCCTTCTCTTTTCAGCTTGTAGACACCAATCAAGAAATTGTAACACACATAACTTTACACAATGGAGCACTTCTTGCACCAATTTCACTAACTGATCCAACATGATCAAGAACACTTCCACATAAAGTGCTAGGTTTCTAGGATGTTAATTGGAAGAAATATAATTCCCACAAACACACTCTACAATAGAACCCTAAACAAGCTCCAAGAAACATACAAAATTCACCCAAAATAGGGCTACAAGCAAATAGGCCTAATTAGACAATTTCTGCTAAATTACTTTAAAAAATCCTTAACAAGATGGAAAACTAACATTTGATCTTGACACCCTTTATAGAGACCTAAAATATTTTCTAGTTATTGTCCTCCCAAGGTGTCTGTATAGTGGGTTCCTATAAAAAAGCCTAAATTCAAGGACTTTGACACAAACAGAACAAGGTCATCACAATCTTTGTTTCCACCATCAAGAATACTTCACCAAAACTTCCCATTGAATTTGGGACTCCTACACACATGTTTCCACCTCTCCATAAGCTCTAATTGAAGCAATCAATGCTTTCAATCCTTCTTAACACCTCTACAACTCTCTGTGATCCCTAGTCATGCAAATCTAGCTCACCTAGGGCATCACATTAAAAATAGCTTTCTTGCCTTCTAGGGCCCCTCCTTTTCTATACAATATGTACACAGAGTCATCTTTCTAATTTGAAAGGCCTGCAAAGATTCCATAGTGGAAAGAGAACTTATGACCCCATTTTCTGAAGCTACCTGGTTCAGACTAGTGCAAGTACAAAATAGAAAACTTTTTACCTAAAAAAGTAAATATGCACAAAAAAAAAAAAACACCTATAGAATCAATAATTCACACCTTCTAACTCATGCACCAAGGAAAATGCAGAGTTCAATTGATTATTCACTAAAATATAAAGAAATTGCTTAACTGTAACTGGTTTCTCAGTAATACAGTCCATACAGATAAATTGAAAACTCAACCAACCTAATACAAATGTTGACGGAGGCCTTATAAAGTTTACCATGAACCTATCTTGATGGTTTCAGACAGTTAGAAACCCAAATGCTCGAAAAAGACATCACTACAGGAAATGTTGTCAATGCATTGACAACATTTACAACTTTTGTGTTTCTTTCTTAAAATTTGGTCAATCAACTCAAGATATTCACTAATTTCATTTCTAGGCTGATTAAACCTTAAATAGGTCTCCTAAAGACTTCCTTGTCCAATTTTACCCCTAAATGCATAATTTCCACTTTTGCAATCACATTGGCAACATGTAACAAATTGACAACTTTGGACATTGCTTGCAAGGAAAGTAACTAGGGACCTAATAAGACCTCCTAATATATTTTAACAAAATCTAGGAACCATCTAGTCCTATTATTCAACTAGTGGTGTGGCTAAGACCACTACAAGCCAGAAAAAAATTAGAAGCCCTAGGTTATCATTTAGCCCTACCTAGGTGCTCCTACACCAGCTATAAACCCAATGTTCATTATTTTAAAGTATTTGGAAGTAAATTTTACATCTTGAAGGAAGAAATAAATGGAAAATTTGATGTAAAAGGTAATGAAGGTATATTCCTAGGATAATCCTACAAAATCAAAGCATACAAATGTTTTAATCTTACTACTCGTAAAGTCATAGAAAGTGTACATGTAAGGACTGATGAGTTTGTAGAGAGAAGTAAAGAACAAAGCAGTAAGGAGCCTGAATACTATAGAAATTTTTCATATTATGGACCTGATACTATACCTAAGACACAAGAAATACTGATTGGATAGAAACCCTATCAACTATTGTATTCATTTGCACAAATCTTGTTGCAACATGTGCAACCCGAGCTGCTAACTAAAGAAATTAAATCTCAGATTGAAGAAACTAAGTCTCACACTGAACAAACTGAGTCACGCACATAGGGAACTTAGTTATAGAGAGAGGCACCCAAGTTTCATATAGAGGTGCCTGAGTCTTAGACAGTGGAACCCAAGTGCCAGTTGGAAGAGCATAATAGGACATTTAAACATGGTGCACTGATGCAGAGGGTCTAGAGTTCTAGTGTTTCCTTCACCCAAAGTTGTTATCACTTCCCCAAACCATCCAATGGTCTCAACATCTATATTATCTTCACCAATATTGGCCTCCTAGACCCTCCTAATCAATTTCCCTCCTAGGTATAGTTGACTTGATGAAGCAACAAAACTCAAACAATTTCAACTAGTCCAACTAGTTCATCAATTATTTTGTTTCTTGACTACATCTTCCTCTAGAACCCTAAAACCTTTCTTAGGATCTTCCCTCACACCTCTTAGGCTCTATCTTATGTTCATAGGACCTTAAATTTCCATTCTAGGGGCTCAAAACACTTTTGGTCACTCTATTCACCTCTATATTATCACAATTCCAAGATAGGCCTAATTAGGCCTATTTCTACTAGGTTTATTTTCACTGTTTTAAAGAGAATGCTACAAATTATCCTAAAAACCTTATTGGAGACCATATGAATCTTAAATATATCAATTAACACTTCAATAATCCAAATTTATAGTTCTCCAAGACACCCAAAACCCTATTTCCTTCCAGGCCCTAGTTTTCATCCTATATTTTAGGCCTCTCGACCACTTAGTGAAAATTGTCTTCAATTTGTCTTCAAACTTCACTCCACCTTATGTAACCTTTTGATCCTTCAAGGAGAAACATTATGTATTCTACACATGCCACTAAGTTTTCCATACAAGATCATGGGTGTACTAGTTCAATTCCATCTTCGCCCTGTCCTGGCTCACCTACTTTAAGCAATCAGCCTAGGGAATCACTCCAAGCCTAGGAGTTAAATTGCAAGAAGAAAAAAAGAAAAAAAAAACTATGCATAGACCCTAACCTATCATCCCACTTTGGTTTCATCCATTTTCAACTGTGGATTCTTAGGTTAGAGCCTTTTTTGTTCCTGCAACTCTACAAATAGAAATTGCAGACAAAGTCACCTAAATCTTAATCTAAATTTACACCTACTAAACTTGAAAAAAAACTTGAATATGGAAAATAAATATAGCACAAATATATACACTCCCATGGAGTTAGATTTCTCAATTCAATTCATACACAGTCCTACAAGGTTGCAGAAACATTGTAAAAACAAATAAAACTTAGAATTCCATCAGTACAGAATGCTCACACGTGTGGTCTATAAATAAAAATCCATTAACCTTTCAAAAATCATCAAACCACTCTCAAATACCCAAGCATGGGTGGTTACAACCACCCAAACTTCCATTTGGAACTTTTGAAAGTTGCTAGCAACTTTTGAGCATTTCTTTCTCTTTGTCAAATTTGGTCAACTTGATGCATATTGACCCATCCTAGGACCCTAGTTAGGACACTCAGGATCCGATAGAAGACCATAACCCTTAGTTTCTAAAAAAAAAAAATTCCCACTTTTTAGACCATGTGACCACATTGTGAACAAAATGAGCAACTTTTTCTCTTACAAACATAGATGAATAAACATGGATCCAACACTCATGGATATTATTAAAAAACACATCAAAGACCCCTAAAAAACCTTAAACACACAATTCAAAGAAAAATGGGAGGTGCTTTGCACCATGAACCAAGTGGATCAATCCTAGAATCATAGAGGAAGGAACCTATAGTTGCAAAATATTTTAGAAGGGATCGTCCACCTGAACAAATAATTGAACAAATAATGGTAAATCATGGAAATGGATGTTGAAGCATCTCTACTATGTATCCATCTAAACAACTTGCATTTGCCACATCAAGATGAAGATCCCAATCCACTCTAACCATATCTCTGATCTCTTGGTGGGTGGTCTCGTATCTCAACTAGACACCCCACAATGGTGCCTCATCATAAACTTTGGCGTATACAGTCACATCCTGACTCCTGCCTTGTCATTGGCCAAACTGTCTCAAAACTTGGGTGTGTACAAAATGTTATACGACGTATCTGGTCCTCCCGATTAGGTACCTACTCTGAAAGAAAAATTGAACCTATCTAGAATCAGAGGTCCACTCCTCATAGTCCAAGTATGACCGCCATACTACCTCTATCATATCGTCAAAAAGATGTCACTAGTACCCTACCTTGCTCAAATGGGGCTGCTAGATAAGACCTGCATACATATATACATATGGCTTCTCAGGTGCACGTTGCCTGTCTACAATGGTTCATGTCACTGAGATGCGCTTCCAGGCCCAAAGTTAAAGAATCAAAATCCCCACAATCATGCTTTGAGTATAATGGTAAACAATCTCATGGAGCTCTTGATACATATGGGTCAGAATACAGCTACCCCATGCAAATATCCATCTAGAGATGACCATCTTCTCAAGCATGTCTACCCATCTTGTAAGGAATCCATGTTGTCCTCTGTCTAGCATCAGGATGCCACCAATCGACCCCACCATGTATACAGATAGATGATCATAGTGATCACACATATAGTCCCATGAAACGTATCTTTGATCAATAGTGTCATCCTGGAAGAAATGACGAGCTGCACCTATGACAATGATAGAAATTGCCTCAAATTGTACCTCCCACCCCATCACTAGAACATGAAGTATACACCACACAACCTTGGGTTTGATTGTCATCTCCTTAGTTGGGAGATGGAAGGTGTTTCACTCTAAGTGCCATCTCCCGACAAGAGCAGTCAACAACCCCCAATTTACCCATATATCGGGTAAACCAATCAATGATCATAAACCTACATGGACTACTACCTCCTACTCATCATCTGACAGTAGTCTGGCTAAGGCAAGCACATGCCCTGGATATGTCCCTCGAAATGCAACTACCTCAAAATCAACCTATTTTATGCAATAAAGAAGATAAATCAGTGTTTTATCTAAGACAAACATGCAGAAACATAATCAGCTAAGTGATTCAAAATCCACAGAAAAATGACAGTTCACAATTTGCAAAGATTCTAAAACCTAGATGCGATCCTGGATATATAGGGTGCGATATTTTTACTAGATGCAATCCTAGAAAAATTGGATGCAATGGAGAATGTTGGGTATGATCCCAAAAATCCCAGATGCGACCCCAAAAATGGGGTACGATGCTACAATACAGGGTATGACCTAACCATAAAATACACTTCTAAACTAAGCCTAAATTGGCCACATGAGATGCGATCCAGGAAATAATGGATGCGATGTAGAATTTAGGGACAATAGGATGTGGACCTCTAGGAAAAATTGGATGCGATGCGGGTTTTACAGGGGGCAATTCAGAATCCCAGATGCGACCCAGAATTCAAAAGGATCTAAAAGCTACAAAAATGCATGAAATTCAAAATTAAAAAATTCAGAAGGTAGTTTTGTGAGTACTTACTAGAGGTGGGTAGTCGGCTAAGCGCTAATGTCGACGGCTGAGCTCGAAGCGATGCTTCCTGATCGGGACCACCATTTTCTCTGTAGAGCTCTAGAATTTACTATGGGTAAAAGTGAAAATGAATAGTAAAATGGTGATTTTTGACATATTTTAGTCTTTTGAGCTATTTAGGGGTTTTTAAATTCCTCCCAAGAAACCAAAAATCCATTTTTGTTCTTCTTTTGATCAATCAGGAACCAAATCAAAGGTGTCTAAGGTGTTTTATGCAGTACCGTAACATTTTTGAGATAGCTCCTCAAAATGAAAAATTGCTCCATCTATTCTGAAAATCTGTCAAATTGCACATTTCATCATAAATCTTGGTCCAACATCATTTTATCAATCTCACCACTCACCTTTTCATGTAATTACCTTGGTACTCGTGTATATACTCTTAAACACACCTTCTTTCTTCACTTCTTCTACTCTATTCTTTCTTGACTTAATCATTCCATGCAAGTGATATGTTCTTTCAATAGAGGGATTTTATTCCTTTTCCTTTGATTTCTTTCCTAAGGGGGAAGGCTCACACTATCATCCATCAAATTCTTTCTTGAAACAACATTAAAAGTGACTTCATTATCAAACAACTAGGGGTATGAAAATTTCCTTGACTTAGTTGGAACTGTTGGATAAAAATATTTGGTTCTCATAAGGTGGATATCTTGTGTTCCCTAATTTTAAAATATTCTTACTAAGCTCTTGGCAGCTTCATATTCAATTTTGAACGACAACCAAGTTTAGAATCAGTATTATCAATCTTTGGATGACAACCAAGTTTAGAATTGGTATCTTTAAGATTTTTGTGTATTGACCTTTGTACGACATCCAAATTCAAAGTCAATTTATCAGTTTAGTTCAATAAAGTGCAACACTGATCTCATCAAGCATTTCGTTCGATCATGAGAAAAATTCTCAATCTTTCTAAATTCAAAAATTAAAAAACATTCTTTGAATCAATGCGCTGCTCGCATATCTATTCAAAGAGGGGCAAATGTAACCACCGTAATCTGGTCTGCTCTTACTATAGACCCTATTTTCCCTAAGTGTAATCATACCCCCAATTATCTCTAGACAACTCTTCAATCGGCTGGCATAATTCATTTGAATCAGATTTAATCTCCTAAGTTATTTAATCACTAAATTTTATTAATCACCTTAGCCAATTAAAACTAAACAATTCAATACAAATCAATTCAAATCAAAACATGGCTCAGGTAATTAATTTAAAAGTAATTAAATAAATCCCTATTATATCCAAATCACTTACAAAAAACATATCTTCTAGCCAAAATTAATTTAATTAATTGGCTATAGTCCTAATTAATTATCTAAATTAATTAAAAGCTTAAATAATTAATTTCCCTATTTTTGGATGAATATATTAATTATAATTCATTTCAGTAATATTCCCCTTAGCCCCTAACCTAACCTATCTCAACCACCATAACCTAGGTTCAAACCCATCCCAACCTATTCCCCCAATGCTAAGTCTAATCCTAATCTTAATCCTATCCTAACCCACTTCCTAATGATGCCACATTCGTAATTTTGTGATTAGGAACTCAACCCACTTGAGAAAGTAAACTTTTTCAAGCTTGACTCCCTCTAAGTCCATCTTTTGAAGCTTGGACTTACACCCCTCACCATGCCTCTTAAATAGTTGCATTTAATGCATTTTCACTCCACCATGCCTCATAAATGCCTATTACACCTTATTAATGGTTTTTACACCTCCATTAATGAACCTTGTCCCCCTCTCTCTCCTCATTTCTTCTATAAATAGAATGAGTTTTTGAGCTCAAATGGCCCTTAATTTTAGAATTGAAAGTATTGTTATATTGTTAGGATTAACATAGATTCATATTGGATTTTATCTTCCATGTTTATGCATTGTTATAATCTTGATTTTTAGAGCTAGAATGCATGTTTATTGGATATCTTTCTTTGTTTTAATTAAATCTTTCATTGTAGGTTGTATATGTCACTAAAAAAGGCATAATCTGAGGGCTATTAGGTTTTTTTTCACACTCCTCCTAGTTAGAAAGAAATATATCGATTTTAGTGGATTTACATGCTTTACTAACCCTATTTTCACTAACTCAATGATCTATTGAAGTGTTGTGTCACAGGTAATAGGTTCACTATTCCACACACACAATACTTAGGGTAAAACCATGATTTCTCACAATCTTCTTGAAGAACAAATGTGCTATATGTCTAGCATCATGAATAGTATTGCAGGGTATGAAATGACTCATTTTACTAAATATATCTACCACCACATAGATGCTTTCATGTCCTTTCTTTGTTTTGGGTAGACCCACTATGAATTCCATGCTCACACACTCCCAAGGCCAATTTGGGACTAGTAAAGGTTTATACAAACCTGCATTACTCTTTCCTGCTTTGGCTTTCATTCAAACTACACATTGCTCAACATACCTAGTAACATCCCTTATTAATTTTGGCAAATGGTAAAACCTTTGTACTACTTCCAAGGTTTTTTCATCCCAAAATGACCACTCAAGATCCCATTATGGTTCTCTTCCATGAGGTTTTCTCTCATTGAACCGTTTGGCATAGACAACTGATTACCCTTAAATAAATGTCCATTTAGCAAAGTAAAATCAGAAAACTTTCTATGGAAATGATTCTGAAAATTAGTACACACCTTGTAGGCTTCACCAAATTCCTCATCTTCCATGTAGAGATCTTTGAAACTCTCTATGAAAATGTTATTGAACTCAACTTCTTGAAGTGTCAACAATATTCTACTTAGTGTATCTACAACCTTGTTTAATTGCCCTTTCTTGTGCTTAATTGTAAATGTGAATGCTTGTAGGAACTCAATCCATTTTAGTTGTCTATTACTTATTTTCTCCTGAGTATTGATTAACTAAGGGCTTGGTTGTCAGTAAACACAAAAAACTTCTTGGGTAACATGTAATTCCTCCACATCCTAAGGGACTGAACTAAGGCATACAATTCCAATTCATAAGAAGAGTATTTATTCTTGGCTTCATTAAATTTTTCACTAAAGAATTCTACTAGCCTACCATCATGGCTTAACACACCCCCTCCTTCCATCCCACTTGCATCACACTCAATGCTAAACAAATATTCAAAACTACACAACTTTAGGATAGGTTTTATGGCTACTTGCTTCATCAACATTTCAAAGGCTTTCTCTACTTCTAAGGTCCACCTAAACTTTATTTTAACCCCACCCTTGATGTTACCTAGCAATGGTGCACAAATACCACTGAAATTCCTCATAAATTTCCTATAAAACTAGGCTAACCCATGGAAACTTCTTACCTTAGTTGTTGTGGTAGGTGGTGGCCAATTTAGGATAGCTGCAACTGTGTCTTGATCCATCTTCAAGGACCCCTTGGACACTACAAAGCCCAAGTACACAAGTTCTTTCTTTAAGAACCTACATTTCTCAAGATTGATAGCCAACTTCTCTTCATGTAAATTCTGCAATACAGTATCTACATGCTTGGTATACTCCTCTCTTGTTTTGCTAAATATTAGTATATCATCAAGATATACAACAACAAAATTCCCTATGAAATCCTTGAGCACTTCATTCATGATCCTCATGAATATGCTTGGATAATTTGTGATACTAAATGGCATCACAATCCAATCATACAACCCATCTGTTGTCTTGAATGTTGTTTTCCATTCATCCACCTCTTTCATCCTGATTTGGTGATAACCACTTTTCAAATCAAGCTTAGTCACATATACTTCCCCTCCAAGACAATCCATGAGATCCTAAATCCCAGGTATGGGTAACCTATACCTTATTGTAATTCTATTTATGGCCCTTGAGTCTATGCAAAGTCTCCATTTTCCTCCCTTCTTGGATTCCAACACAACCGGGACTGCACATGGGCTTATACTCTTCTTGATCAAGCCTTGATCCAAGAGTTCTTGCACTTTCCTTTCCACTTTAAAATTATGATCTAGGGTAAGCTTATAACCTACCTTATTAGGCAATGATTCAGCAAGGACAAAGTCAATCTGATGGATTATTACTCTTCTAGGAGGTAAGGTTGCTAAGGTTGCAGGAGTTCCATCACTCACTATATCTTTGTACTTCACAAGTAATTATTGAATCTCTGATGGTAAGGGTTCGTTGAAAGGATTTTCCTCTTCCTTGGGCTTTAGAACAATAACATATCCTTCATTATCTTCATCCTTGAGATATCTCATAAACTATTTTCCACACACAAAAAAAATGCTAGGAGTCTTGGGATGTGGCTCATCCTCTTCCAAAATAGACTTAATCTGGAAAGTTCTACCTCCTTTCTTGAATATTATGGAATTTTCTTTCCCATCATACACTGGTCCATTTTCATATTTTCAAGGCCCTCCTAATAGAAAATGGAAAGCATTCATTGGTAAGATGTCACAAAGAAACTTGTCCTTATAGTCTACTATTGAAAAATCAACCCATGTTTGTTCATTCACCAATACACTATGCCCTTTATTTAACCATGTCACCTTGTATGTATTTACATGGGGTACTTTGATTAGCTTGATTTTATCCAGTGCCTCCTCTGATATGATGCTATCTATTGAACCAGAATCCACAATCACCTTAAAAACTTTGCCAAAGAGCTTGCATCTTATCCTAAACAAAGCCCTCCTATATTTGGGTTCACCTTTGATTGGTTGCCTTATCAACACCTTCCTAAATATTAGATTTTTTCCCATCTCCAATTCTAGATGATCAATCTTAGTTGACTTGATACATGAATTGTCCTCATGAGCATATGCCACTCTCTTGTCATGATTTGATGTGGTATGTTTCTCAAGACATCTATATGTTGGGTGGCCCAATTTACCATAGTTGTAACACTTCATACTTGCAAAGTATGAGTTACTTCTACCTAGCCCTCTTCCTCTGCTAGGGCATCCTTGATTGCCCCTACCTCTGGTATAACCCCCTCTTGGAGAATTTTCACTACTATGCTTAGTCAATTTGGTTTCACCTTGGTTTCTTTGCTCACTACCTCTACCTTGATAACCTTCTCTTTGACCCCGTTGGTCTCTTCCTCTACCTCTATTTTTGAATTTAGATTCACCTTTCTTTCTATTATTTTCCTCCACCTTTAGATATAGTTGATGACACCTCTAAACTATGGTTGGTGTCCATAGAGTAATGTCTTCTTTGACATTCCATTCCAATCCATTCAAGTACCTTGCTACCTTGATTGATTATTTTTCTTCTTTCTTGGATCTAAGACACAATCTCTAAAACTCCATGTATATGAGGCTACATGCATGTATTTTTGTATCTAATTTTGCCTTTTTCTATGAAGTTGAATCTGATATACCTCTAGCACATAGTTTTATTTTACCTTGGTCACCAATTGGCTATAGGATTCTTGCACATTCTAATCCTCTCATCTTGAAGATATTTTCACCATGTTAGTGTTGACCCTCTAAGTTTTGACTTGGCCACCTTGAGCTTTTGTGCCTTAGTCACACCTTCACATTTGAAATGGTTCTCCATTCATTCAATCCAATCAATCACTACTTCTATGTCCATCTTCCCACTAAATAGTGGTATTGTCTCCAATGCCTTCCCTCCTAGTGATTTTATGTCTTTTAGGAAGGGTTCTGCATTCAATACAGGGTCTGGTTCAAGGATAATGTCTTCCTAAGCAATATTTTTATTACTATCACTACTTTCAACTTCTTTTTTCTAGTTGCATTAGCAACTTCTTATAGCCTTATCTATTGGAAATGAGATAAGTAAATGAGAGGGTGATGGGGAGGTCACCTTGCTCCTAGAATCCTACTCTTTCTTAGGAATCTCACTTTGGACCCTATTCACTTCAGGATCCTCTAGACTCGCACTTGAGTCTCTTAGGGTTACTCTCAGACCCTAACCAAAAGGACTTCTACACTCCCTCTCTCCTAGGTTTCCTACCCACCAAAAAGTTCCACTCTTCACCTTATCTTTCTCTTCATGACTGAATAAGGTCAGTCATGCACCTTCTCCTTCTATCTCTCTCTCCTACAAGTTCTCTAGCCGAACCATTTAGCTCGCCTAGGACTTGTTTACAATTCTGACTAGCCTCTCCTCCAACACAAACACAAAAACCAAATAAAAATACATGAGGGATGCTTCTTGATGGTCACACTCGATAGGGTGGATTATAAGAGTCAAAAAGCATCCATGATACTTAACTGAATTCAAAATCCTACTCTACAAAAATCTATACACAACGCAAATCTACATAGAACACACCAAAAAACTCTTCTTATTGAAAATCAGAAAGTTACAATTCACACACACAGGAAACTTCTTCTGCTGGCCTTCATAATTCCAGTTCTTCAACAACCTTCTACAAGTTTTCTTCCTTGATTATATATTCAGCCTCTTCTTGATTTGTAACCATTTTTAGGTTACCTAGCCGCCTGAGGATTCTAACTACCTCGACTCTTCATATTCCTCCTACAACTATCATCATTCTCATCATCAGCATGGTTGTCAATGTGGACAACATTCTCCTCTGTGTCACTGACTCTTCCACTTCCCTCGGTGATATTGACCAGTCAACCTATTTTCTTCCTCTATCCATGGCATCGTAACTCTTTTCTCAGCTCGTGTCCCGATCATAGATTTTCCTTACTCTGAAAGCTTAATCACATAGTCACGAGTCTTAAAAACCATGCATGTCTTAACCCTGCGACCTTGCGATAGTCTGTTGTCGCACTCTCGCAACACGTCAAGATGAGATGACATTTACCCTGTGACTCTGCGATGCATTGTTGTCACATACCCACAACACTCATCAACTAACTGCCTATTCTTTTGCGACCTTGCAATGCCTTGTTATCGCGCGCTCGTAACACTTCTAAACGAGCTAATGATTACCCTGCGAGTACGTGATACATTGTTGTCGCACTCTCGCACCTCTTATAGACAAGCTGCCGATTCATCTGTGACCCTGTAATGCATTATAGTCGCACGCTTGCAACACTTCTAGATGAGCTACCTATTGTTCTGTGACCTTGCGATACATTGTAGTCGCGCTCTTGCACACTCAGAAAACTAACTGTCTGTTCTCCGGCGATTGTGCTATACATGGTCATCACCCTGTTGCACCGCTTTTCACTAACCGCCACTCATCTTGCTAACTACATGATGCACTATCATCGCGTTGTCGCACTTTTTTTGAAACTTACCACTGATAAACCGCCGACTGTGCGATAAGTCATTGTCACGTAATCGCAGACTGTTTCATCTATCCGCCAATCATCTTGTGACTGTGCGCTAAGTAAAATGTAACCAATTTGTTTGTTTAACCACCCTCATGCTAGGAGTTAAGAGCTGTTACGGTTTAGGAAGATAGCTGACTACTAACCGTGATTTTCTCCATGATCACTCTACTAATAACTAGGGCTCGGAGTGAGAAACCCTAGGGTACTCTGCACCATAGTCCCCCCTCTGAGAAGGAAGAATTAGTTTGAATTAGTCGGCAATAATGGTGAACTAATTCCTTGTTTTCTACAGTCTTCTTCATCCATCCATGTCTCTTCTACTTCTGGTAACCCTAACCATTTGACAAGATATTCTCTGTATACTCTTTGTCGAGTTGTCTTTTGAACTCGTGAATCCAAGATTTTCTCTGCCTGCAACTTTGACTTAGCTTTCACCCGTATATCCTAAACATCTTTTCCTATTTCCATCTGCTGAGTACTCTCACGTATCACTAGTCCTCTGTATGGAATAAGATCCTGCACATTAAAAACAGGTGACATTTCCAAATTGTTAGGTAAATCAATTTTATAGGCATTCTACCCATACTTCTCCAATATCTTGCAGGGACCTAGTCTCCTCATTTGCAGCTTAGTAGGCATCCCCTTCTGTAATCTGGCTTTGTTCAGATGTACCATTACTAGATCTCCAATTTGAAATTGGACTTCTCTCCTTCCTTCATCTACCTTCTCTTTTAATCTCTGATTTGCCTCAATCAGATTCTTCTTCACCTGATCATGTATCTCCTTCACAGACTGTGCAAAGTCATCAACATGTCCACTTATCACTTGTTGTCCCTTTAACTCTTTGAGTTCACAAACTCCATGTGGATGCATCCCATATACAATCTGAAATGGGTTTTTCCCTATAGTCCTGTTAACACTATCATTATAAGCAAATTCTGCCTGTGGTAACACTTCATCCCAGGCTTGTCCATACTCCTTTGTCAAGCATCTAAGCAAATTTCCCAGCATTCTATTGATAACTTCTGTCTGACCATCTGTTTGAGGATGGTAGGAAGAACTGTGGGAGAAATTAGTTCCCAATCTTCTCCATAAGGTCTTCCAAAAATGTCCCATGAATTTAACATCTCTGTCAGACACTATGCTTACTGGAAAACCATGAATTCTAACTATTTCCTTGAAAAATAAATGAGCAATATGACTGGCATCATTAGTGGTCTTACAAGGTATAAAATGACTCATTTTGCTGA
>MU227082.1:1782208-1816136 GCA_018584345.1 Thuja plicata
CTTCTCTTTCTCTTTCTTCTTGGATGAATTTCCACCAAGTTAAGGTTGCTCCTCTCAATCTAGACTTAGCAACTTTCACTTTCTGTGCTTCAGTCACTCCTTCACAATCAAAATGATTCTCCATTCCCTCAATCCATTCCATAACCAGTTCATAATCCATTTTTCCAGCAAGTACTGGTACTCTGTCCAATGCCTTTCCACCTAGTGCCTTGATAGCCTTCAAGAATGGTTCTTCTAGCATAGGAGGGTCTGAGTCTGGTATAATATCCTCCTCTGCAATAGCTTTTCCTTTACTGGAACTCTCTGCTTCTCCAGTTACTTTATCAAAAATATCCTCTAGTTGTTTTCTCATTAACTCTATAGTTTCCTCAAGGAGTCTATTTCTCTCCTTCTGCTCATTCACCTCTTTAGCCAACTCTACATTTGTCACCATGGCTGATTCTCCTACTGAGTCCTCAGTACTTTGAAACATCTACAATTTTCAAACCCAAATCTTTAACTGGGTTCTTATACCAATCTGATGGGGAGGTCACCTTGCTCCTAGACTCCTACTCTTTCTTAGGAATATCACTTTGGACCCTATTCACTTCAGGATCCTCTAGACTCACACTTGAGTCTCTTAGGGTTACTCTCAGACCCTAACCATAAGGAATTCTACACTCCCTCTCTCCTAGGTTTCCTACCCACTGAAAAGTTCCACTCTTCACCTTATCTTTCTCTTCATGACTGAATAAGGTCAGTCATGCACCTTCTCCTTCTATCTCTCTCTCCTACAAGTTCTCTAGCCAGACCATTTAGCTCACCTAGGACTTGTTTACAATTCTAACTAGCCTCTCCTCCAACACAAACACAAAAACTGAATAAAAATACATTAGGGATGCTTCTTGACGGTCACACTCCATAGGATGGATTATAAGAGTCAAAAAGCATCCATGATACTTAACTGAATTCAAAATCCTACTCTACAGAAATCTGCACACAACACAAATCTACACAGAACACATCAAAAAACTCTTCTTATTGAAAATTAGAAAGTTACAATTCACACACACAAGAAACTTCTTCTGCTAGCCTTCACAATTCTAGTTCTTCAACAACCTTCTACAAGTTTTCTTCCTTGATTATATATTTGGCCTCTTCTTGATTTGTAACAGTTTTTAGGTTACCTAGCCGCCTGAGGATTCTAACTACCTCGGCTCTTCGTATTCCTCCTGCAATTGTTATCATTCTCATCATCAGCATGGTTATTGACCTGGACAACATTCTCTTATGTGTCACTAACTCTTCCACTTCCCTTGGCGATATGGACCAGTCAACCTATTTTCTTCCTCTGTCCGCGGCATCGTAACTCTTTTCTCAGCTCGGGTCCCGATCATACATTTTCCTTACTCTGAAAGTTTAATCGCATAGTCACGAGTCTTAAAAACCATGCATGTCTTAACCCTACGACCTTGCGATAGTCTATTGTCGTGCTCTCGCAACACGTCAAAATGAGCTGACATTTACCCTGTGACTCTGTGATGCATTTTTTTCGCATACTCGCAACACTCATCAACTAACTTCCTGTTCTTCCGCAACCTTGCGATGCCTTGTTATCGCGTGCTCGCAACACTTCTAAACGAGCTGACGATTACCCTGCGAGTACGCGATACATTGTTGTCGCACTCTCACACCTCTTATAGATGAGCTGCCGATTCATCTACGACATTGCAATGCATTTTAGTTGTACGCTTGCAACACTTCTAGATGAGCTACCTATTTTTCTGCGACCTTGCAATACATTGCAGTCGCACTCTCGCACACTCAGTAAACTAACTGTCTATTCTCTGGCGACTATGTGATACATGGTCATCACCCTGTTGCACCGCTTTTCACTAACCGCCACTCACCTTGCTGACTGCACAATGCACTATCATCGCGTTGTCGCACCGGTTTCAAAATTGATCGCCGATAAACCACCGACTGTGTGATAAGTCATTGTCGCGTAATTGTAGACTGTTTCATCTATCCGCCAATCATCCTGTGACTGCGTGCTAAGTAAAATGTAACCGCTTTGTTTTTTTAACTGCCCTCATGCTAGGAGTTAAGAGCTGTTAGGGTTTAGGAAGATAACTGACTGCTAACCGTGATCTGCTCCATGATCACTCTACTAATTACTAGGGCTCGGAGCGAGAAACCCTAGGGTGCTCTGCACCAGAGGGGAGGGATGAATTAGTTACTCCAAAACAAATCTTGTATCCCTTAGATGTCTTAAATACTTTAACACTGTTACTTGGTTAATTAAGATATTCTTCTGTAACTCGGGTGTCAAAGAAATATTTATAATATCCAATGCAATTATACTTTAGAGATTAAGTGTAGAAACATAAAGAATGAAATAAATAAAATTTACACAAGTGACACAAAGATTTAACATGGAAACCTAATATGGGAAAAACCACCAATATAACTAGTTACTATTTTTCTCTCTTCTGAAGTGAGCCCTGTTAGGATTCAACCCTATTAAAGGTTACAATAACACACTGCTAGGTGTGACATGGTTAGAGTATTTAATCACCCATTAAGGAGTGGCATTTTTAGAGGTCTTCAACACTTCAATATAGAAATGCTACTTTTTGAGAGGATTTACAAAAAGACTGTTAAGTTTACTCTATTAATAGATTTTAGCTCAATGCTACAATTGTTAGAAAGTAACAATGAATTGACCTGTATGTGTAAGCAATTGTCTTTGTTGATTCAGATCTCTATTTTGATTATAATTAGATCCTTGCTGATCAGATGTTCTATTGCAGCTCCGAGTGATGTATACTCAATCAGAATCTTGTCTAATTTTTCCTTCACTCTTCCTATCACAGAATTCCACACTTCTTCTTTTTCATTCTCTTCCTCTTCTACTTTCACACATTCAATCCAAACTTGATGTTTCATTTATATGGTAAGCCATGTCAAATTGGCTTGAATATACTCCTAATAATAGATCACAATTTATTTGGCCTCATATAACCAATTAATTATAGAATATAAATCATTGTTTGTCAGCTGCCACTGAATGCCTGACCAATACTGAAATGCCCAAGTGACTTGGTCAACACTTAACTTCCTTCAATGCGTGACTAAATTTGGTCAACACTAAATAACTCATTCTAGTCACCAACTGTGCTTGGTCTGAATGTAGACATTTGTCTAACATCACTATATAAGTGTAAATACATGTGTAACATCAGCGACAATACATAATTGAATAATTGTCTTCAACAATCTCCCTCTTTGGCATTGATGGCAACATAACATGTCATAGTACCAAGAATGGTAGACCATAGAAAATTTTATTAATCTCTTTTACCTTCATTCTTATTCTCATCCAAAAAATCCCTCTGACATAAAAATCTTCGTCTTTCTGTATTATAGAAAAATTCTTCCTCTTTTTTTTTTATCCCATTCTTATGTATTATAAAAAACTCTCCCTCTTTAACAATATATGCCAAAGACACCATCTCCACAAATATCAATAATTAGTACTATTTCACTTTATAATTGTAATGTACCTAAATGTACAAATTCATCTGTAATGTGCCCTAATGTACCTGCATCAACTAATAGATCTTCAATGTCGCATAGTTCGATGCATCACTAAAATATATTTTAGTGAGATATAGTTAGGGGAAGTAGCCCTAGCTTTCCTCTAAGATACAAGAATGCATCCTTAGGTAAAGGTTTGGTGAATATGGCTGCAACTTGTTCTTTGGTATTCACATATTCCAACCTTATTTATTTTGTACCAATTCCCTCAAAAAAGATACTTTATTGCTATATGCTTAGTTTTGGTGTGCATCATAGGATTATTTGAAATGTTAATGGCACTAGTGTTGTCACTGTAGATAATAACTGACTCTTTTACTTCTTCCTTCATTCATGACAACAACTTCTTGATCCATATGATGTTTGAACAATTCACTATTGCAACAACATATTCTGCCTATGTTGTAGACTGAGAGATACAATTCCATTTCTTGGTAGTCCATGATACTAACCTCTTTCCAAGAAATAAATCTCCACCACTGGTGATTTTCCTGTCATCGACACTTCCAGCCCAATCACAATCAATGAATTCCTTTAAATCAAGGTTTCCACCTTTCTTATACCATAAACCATAGTCTCCAGTACCCTTCAGATATCTCAGAATTCTTTTGATTGCCATTAGGTAATTATCTTTGGGATAAGCTATAAATATTGCAACAATACCAACTACCAATGAAATATCATGTCAGGTGTGAACAACATATTGCAATTTTCCAATCATGGACCTATAGTTTGTCTGATCTACATCTTTAGAATCATCATTTTTAGACAATTTTTGTCCAGTACACATGGGTGTTCCAATAGGTTTGGAATCTTCCATACAAAATTTCTTAACTATATCCATGATATATATTGATTGAGTAATGTAGATACAATCCTTCATTTCATGTACTTTGAATCCAACAAAGAATTTGATCTCATCAAACATATACATCTAAAATTCTTAACTCATAGCTATAGAGAATTCTTCACATACGTCATCATAAACACTAAATAATATGTCATCAACAAATATATCTTCTAGCAATATTTTGTTTTGTGGTCCCTCTTTTATGTATAGGCTATTCTTATCATTGGTTCTCTGAAATCCAATACTTACTAGATAGCTATGCATTTTTTCATACCAGGCTCTCGGCACTTGCTTCAGTCCATACAATGCTTTGTGCAGCTTGCAAACCATATTACTTTTTCTAGGATCAAATAATCCTTCAGGTTGTTCAATGTAGACTTCTTCTTCTAGGGTTCCATTCTGAAATGCACATTTCACATCCAGTTGATATACTTTGTATCCTTTATGTGCAACATATGCTAGAAGAGTTTTGACTCCTTCAAGTCTTGCAATAGGAGAAAATTTTTCTCCATAGTCAATACCCTCTTCTTGAGAATATACTTTACAAACTAGTATGGGCTTGTTTCTAGATACTTTACCATTTTCATTCATCTTATTTCTAAAAACCCACTTGGTTCCAATCACATTCTTGTCTTTTGGCCTAGGCACAAGAGTCCAATTGTTGTTATTTTGAATCTACTCATTTTCTTCATTCATTACTTCTATCAAACTTTCATCATTCAATGCATTTGTAAAGTTCTAGGTTCAAATTAACTTAGTAAGCATGTACCTTTGATTTTCTTTCTTGTCATTGCACTTTTTGTCTAATCTCCAATTATCTTCTCAGCTGCATGATGCCTTGTAACATATTTTGAAAGTACTGGATCTTTTATTCTAGATTCTAGACTTGATCCACTAGATCTTTCATTCTCAAACATTATTTCATTTTCCTCTGTCTGATGCCCAGGTTCTAGTGTCTAAGACTTGGGTCCCTCTATCTATGACTTGGGTTCCTGCATCTGTGACTCAGTTCCCTCTTCTTGTGACTCAGTTCCCGTGATCTATA
This sequence comes from Thuja plicata, assembly GCA_018584345.1. Classification (NCBI taxonomy): domain Eukaryota; kingdom Viridiplantae; phylum Streptophyta; class Pinopsida; order Cupressales; family Cupressaceae; genus Thuja; species Thuja plicata. The sequence continues at coordinate 1,787,683 of MU227082.1, forward strand.
ACTCAGTTTCTTCTACCAGTAGCTCGGGTTGCATAGTTTGTGCTAGTATATTTAGTGGTCAATAGTTCTAGTATCCCATCAACATTGCTCGAGTCATAGGTATAATATCACGTTGATAATACACAAAGTTCATGTAATCTTTAGGCTCTTTACTGTTCTTCTCTTCACATTTCTCTGCAAACTCATCAATCTTTATATGTACACTTTCTATGACATTATGATTAGTAAGATTAAGAAATTTGTATTCTTTTCTTTTACATGAGTAACCTAGGAATATTCCTTCATCACTTATTTCATCTAGTTTTCCATTTCTTGCTTCCTTCAAGATGTAGCATCTACTTCCAATACTTTGAAATAATAAACATTAGGTTTACAGCCATACCATAATTCAAAGGGTGTCATGTTACTACCTTTCTGTAGTTGAACTCAGTTCTGGGTGAACACTATAGTGCTAATGGACTCCTTCAAGTATTTTATAGTAACATTTTTTTTTCAATCATTAGAGTTCTGGCACAATCCATGATGGATCTGTTTCTTCTCTCTACTATTCCATTTTGTTGTGGTGTACTAGGGGAAAATACATGTCTTTTGATTCCTCTCTTATTACAAAATTCATTGAACTCATTAGAAATGAATTCTCCTCCTCTGTCAGACTTAGGTATTTTTGTTTCTTTCCCATTTCCTTTTTTACTCTTGCAAGATACCACTTGAATTTATGAAAAGATTCTGATTTTTCTATGAGAAACATGACATTCATCATTCTTGAATGATCATCAACAAATAGAATAAAATACTTCTCTCTAGTATAGCTTGTTGTTCTAATTGGTCCACATAGATTAGTATGTATCATTTCTGAGACTTCATCAGTATTTTAATTCTTCCTTTTGAAACTAGTCATGCTCATCTTTCGGATTTGACATTGTTTAGATATTTCTAACTCAGGTTTCTTTAAAATAGGAATACCTTTAACTCTCTTGTTCTTGCTTATTTTTACCATATTATCAAAGCTTACATGACATAATCTTTTATGTCATAATGAGCTTTCTTCTACTTGTGCAATAAAGCATGAACCTTCAGTGAGATCAAGGTAGTATAGATGACATTTTGTTTGTCTGCCAGCTCCGACTAGGTTCCCTTTACCATCCATAAGTTTGGCCTTACCATTCATTAATTCTACCTTGAAGCCAATGTTGTCCAGCTATGCTACACTGAGTAGATTTCTCCTCAACCCTTCAACACAGTAATAATTATCACATATGATTCCTTCTGTCAGAACAATGCAACCTTTTCCTCTTACAGGGCAAGGCTTATCATTCCCAAAACTGACACTCCCACCATCATAGTGTTCAAGATGTTCAAACTTTGTCTAATCACAAGTCATGTGATGAGAACAACCATTATCAATTATCCATGTGTCATTTTTAATTATGCTTGGGAAAAGGATTGTATTTTCATCTGACTCATCTAACTCATCCTTAACACCAATATAAACCATTTATTCTTCTTCATCACTGTAAGAATCTTTAGCGATATAATGAGACTTCTTACCTTTATCTGTGTAGCTTTTGTAGTTCTTGAAATCTTTCTTTCCCTTGAATTTGTTGATGTTTTTCTCATCTTTGTCTTCTTTGTTCAGACACTTTGTAACAATGTGACAAACCTCATAGCATGAGAAACAAATCAATGGTATCTTTCCTCTATATTTTCCTTTTGCATCTCTTCTTGCAAGTAGTGCTACAATGATGTCAAGATCTTCATCATCATATTCATCATCATTGTCACTTTCAATCTGCTTCCCTTTTGAGTATCTATCCTTCTTACAAAGATTCAATTTCTCTTTGAATGAGAACTCAAGATTGCTAGATCTAGGAGTGTAATTGTCAAATTCGTCCAACTCAAAAGTTGTAAGCCTTCCCACTAATGTATCTAGAGTTATATTTTTTTTGCACCTGATCTCTTTAATAGATGAAACTCTAATAGCATAGAAATGAAGTAAAGTTCTTAGTACCTTGCTGACCAGTGTTGTATCTTCAATTATTCCTCCTACAGCTCTGATGACACACAATATTCTTGATTCTTCATTTTTATCTGGTCAAATTCTCCTCTTGGACTTTGTACTTTAGCTCTCTTTACATTTTCATATCCTCCATGAATATCCTATAATTTCTTTCACATAACATAGGTTGTAGGGAAGTCCTTGACTTCATCAAATTCCAAGTAGTTGAGTGAAGAAGCTATGTCAATCATCATTATGTTGTGATGATTTTGTTTCATCATTTTTTTCCACAGTCATAGTCCCTGTTGTTTCCACACATTTTCTATCCAAAAATTGTAGACCAACATCTCTGATAGTAGATACATGTAGCTTCATGAGCTCCTGCCATGCTAGGAAATTGTCTTTGTTTATCTTAGGGATCTCCTTTCTATAAGACATCTCTGATATTTAGCTTTGGGCTTGAAAACTTCTCTGAAAGAACTTGACGCTTTGATACCAATTGTTTGAAATGAGATAAGTAACTGAGAGGGGAGGGGTGAATCAACTCCTCCAAAACAAATCCTTTGTCCCTTAGATGTCTTAAATACTTTAACACTGTTACTCGGTTAATTAAGATATTCTTTTGTAATTCAGGTGTCAAATCAATCTTTATAATATCCAATGAAATTATACTTTAGAGAATAAGTACAGAAACACTAAGTATAAAAAAGTAACATATACATAGGTGAAACCAAGATTTAATGTAGAAACCTAAAATTGGAAAAACCACCAATGTACCTAGGTACTATTTTTCACTTGTCTAAAGTGAGTCCTGTTAGGAGCCAACCTTGTTAAAGGTTACAATAACACACTATTAGGTGTGACCTGGTTAGAGGATTTAATCACCCTATGAGGAGTGGCCTTATTAGAGGTCTTCAACACTTCAATATAGAAATGCTACTTTGTGAAAGGATTTACAAAAAGATTGTTAATTGTACTCTGTTAAGAGATTTTAGTTCACTTCTACGATTGTTAGAAAATAACAATGAATTGACTTGTATGTGTAAGAAACTATCTTGGATGATTTAGATCTCTATTCTAATTATAAGTAGATTCTTGCTGACTAGATGTTCTATTGCAGCTCCGAGTGATCTATACTCAATCAAAATCTTGCCTTATTTTTCCTTCACTCTTCATATTACACAATTCCACACTTCTACTTTTTCTTTCTCTTCCTCTTCTTCTTGCACACATTTAGTCCAAACTTGAACTTTCTATTGGCAAGTTGACTTCCTGAGGTTGCATGACTTATTTTGTGTTTTCATCATGGAAACAAAGTCATACTAATTTTTTGTCAAAGATAACTTAGAAGATAAAATGACTAAGTATGGAAATAGGATAGATAGAGATATACAGTGATCAACACATTAGCGCATGTGCAAGACATCAAATCAGAGTATGCATGTTCAGATATATGTTCTATGTGATGTCTACATACTAAGTCCAAACACGCATAGTACAGCATGATAGTACAAAGAAGTTACAGACAAATTAGTACACCCGTAGTCTAAAAGACAGAGCATGGAAGCCGACTAGTGTTTTGATCAGCGTGAAATATTTTGTTATGTAATGGCCAAGAACATTTGATTATATGTTTTTAATGATGTAATTAGTATTTTTGTAAACATGCTTAAGCTGACTTGCTCAGAAGTGTTGTGTATTATGTTTTAGGGCCGACCATAAGTCTTGTTTTGGGTCGCGTCTATTCGGGTATGAACATATAAGTATGTAATGTAAAGTTATGTTACAAGTATTGGATAATATGCATGAAAAATATATAGAAGATTAGTATGATGAAGTCAGTATGAGATAAAGCCGTTTAAAGGAGTAAGAGTATCAGTGCATAAACAGAACTAATCAGATAGCAGTGTCATCACAACAGTTCACTTTTGATATAGTGTATATCAACTATCAGAAGGTTGTAACCTTCATCTTATTGGGTAGTGATCCTAGGAAGTGAGCCATATACCTTTAACAGGGTTTTGTAAAAGAATCCTAACAGGGCTAGACCTTTAACCAGGTTCTTGTACTTATATTGTAGAGACTGCTTGTAATAGGGGAAAGGAACTTTAACAGGTTCACTATACTAGTACAATATTTGTGGGTACTAATTCCCACTGGGATTTTCCTTTGATCAAGGTTTCCCTATAATCATATCATGTGTTATGATTTCTTATGTTAAGCTTCATTAAATGTATGTTTGATTTATGTTTAAGTTGTTGAAAAGTAATAAATAGACAAACACTGATTCACCTCGCCCCCCCTCTCACTATTTCTAACAATTGGTATCAGAGCCCTGGTCCTCTAAAAGAAATTTTAACCACTTGAGGAGATTGTGGACTTAGTAGAAGCAAAACATTTGAAAAAGAATCTTGAAGAAGCTCTTGAAGATCTTGACGGATCAGAAAAAGAAAATGAAGAACTTAGACTAAAATTTGATGGCTCACAAATTCTTATCAAGAAATTGAGAAAAGATTTGAAAGATTGTTCTACAAGTGATTTAGGGAAAATGGTCAAAAATCTCAATGAAGAGAATATGTCTTTGAAAGATAAAATTGAAAATCTAGATGAACAGCTAAAAGACAGTCAAATTGTTGTTGAAGAAAAGATCAAAGAAAGTAAACAATTAGAAGATGAACTCTTGAAAGCAAACATGAAAGTCTTGGAATTGGAGAACATAAAGAAGAATATGGAATCTAAATTAATAGAAGAAAAGGATAAGATTGATAAACTCCACACAAGTTCTAATTCACTTTAATCTTAGATCAATGCACAAAAGCTAAGAGGAAAAACTACCAGTCTTGGATACAGTGTAGCACAAGTTGAAGTAAATTAATTAGAAGAAAGAAAGAAAGCACATGAAGCATCTTCAGAAGAAAAGAAAGGTGAAAATGTTGCAGAGATTAAAACAGATCCACCTAAAGGAGAAATCAAGCAAGTTAACAGAACTTGTTATGCATGTAATAAACATGGTCATTTGGAAAGATATTGCAAAGAGGTAAGACCTTTCAATATTTATTGTTACTCCTATAATAAGTTTGGTCACAGGGCTATACATTGCAGAAAAAATCAAAGAAATTAGTCATAGCAGAATCAAAGAAGAAAGAATCAAAACAATAAAAAAAATCAACCTCAAAGAAATTTATAGAACACTACATGTCAGATATGTAACTACAATGGACACATTGAAAAGCAGTGCAACATGATGAACAAGAACACCAGACTTCCTATCATTTTTCACACATGTGGAAAGGATGGACACATCTCAAGGTTTTGTAGATCCAAAACTCAAAAGAAAGAGGATCCTAAGAAATAACTATTTGAAGAAGAAGGAGAAGTCAAGTTTGTTCAAGAAAAAGAAGATTCAACAAAAATTTGGGTTGAAATAAAGAAGTTCAATGATGTTGACATAGTAGTTGATGCATCCATAGTGGACGCATCCTCTATTTTTGGTTGAGTATAACTTCTTGGTCTTAGGGGAAGCTATTCTAGCTCAGAACCCCTACACGGCTGGTATACTCACCTCTAAGTATGCGCCTATGAAATTATGTTTATGATTATAGTTGGATGAAGTATGCACAAATGAATTATATATAATGCATTTTGAATGAAGTTGGAGATTCACTGAGAAAACTGTGTACGATTGCAAACATTAAATGTAGTAACTTTTATAAAAATATGTAAGTCTTTGATCATCTTCACATTTTCATTCAAGATCATAGAATTTGGAGAGCACAGGAGAATTGAGTATCAAATCAGGGAAGCATAATAGATTTGGTGGTTAAGAAGCATGGTTGAGAAGTTGGAATGGAACCCTAGCAATCACACCATTTTGGATTTTCATGAAACCCTATTTAAGAAATCATCAAGTAAGTATGGCAAATCCAGTTATATTTTTTATTGCAGAGAGGAAGATATTTGTATTTAAGAAGCATCTATTCAAATCCATAATAGATGATGTGGAAGGAGATTTCTCCAAAACTCTGTTAGGTGTTGTTCATGTAGAAGACATCCACAGGTATATTTATTGTAAGAAGGAAACAATTGGAGATAATAGTATAGCCACTCTCATGGCTTCAATGATGAATCTAGACTATTCATTCAATGATGAATACATGCACCTCACAGACAACCCTATCTTTGAGTATTTGAATGCGCATGAATTATATGAACCGGAATGGGTTAAGATATTGTTGAGAAGGATTCATGATGATCTTTTCTGGATTGGTGAAGTCCCCGTTTGTATTATTGCAGACCTAATCCATAACATGACTAGACTACCTAATACTGGACTAGTTCTTCTTACTAGCAAGGATGTTAAGAAATAGGTTGAGCAAGCATTCCTATCCAGAAGTGACAGATGTGGCATGACAGTTGATCCTATCAAGGAAGAAGACATAAAGCTTCTAACAATGATCCTTGGTTACAAGTTCCACAATGCAAGCATATTAAACAGTGTGTCAATAGCCACAATTCTAGCAGCTATCAGGATGGTGAAGGATAACACTCAGTTCAATCTATGTGACATATTGCATGGTTAATTGATGGAAAAAAATCAAGTTATCAAGCATGACAAGAACAAAACATTCAGGTTTGGGTCTCTGATCATCTATGTATACTTCCATATTGTTGGTAAGGTTGCAAATCTGTACCTAGATAGAAGAAAACCTACAATGTCTCAAATTTTGCTAAAAGCCACATTAGAGAGTAGTGAAAATGATGCTATGGACATGGACATCAAATCTTTCAAGACATCAAAGACTGTTGAAAATTATAAGGAAACCATATGCTTCATGGTAGAAACTGACTACACTTGCATGGAGGCAGTTGAGCCCATAACTAAATGGATTCATCAACTTAGGTATGAAGTGGAGGAACATGTATTGGAAGGATATGCATAGGTCCTTCTGTCTACACCCAAAGATCCCAATGATCCTAGATGGGGCACTTATAGGGAGAAGACTAATGCAATTGATTTTGTATTATATAGTGCTAATAACAAAAGAAAAGCATCTAAGATTACATCTAGCATTCTAAAAGTTCATGGATTCACTCAAGAAGATCTTGACAATGATAGAGAAGCCAAGATAGCCAAAGAACTTGAAAAGACTGAAGAGATCCAGAATAAGAAGAAAGTAGAGAGCACCTCTGTGCCCTATACCACCATTGACCTAGACTCATCTTCACCTTCTATACCAAGCAAGAAGTCTAGAGGAAGGATGCAAGCGCCCACAAATCACCCATCCTCAAGGAACACACAGAGAAAAGAAAGGAATACTCAAGCTCCTCCTGAGGTTGGATTAGACCCATTCTAAATGTCTTAAAGAACAAGATTGTAAATGAAGGTAGACTAGACACTATTTACAAGGTCTATGACAAGTATCAAGAGATTGATAAAACTGAGATACACTCTATGATCATATATCATATGATTAAGTTTAAGAAGTCAGTTCTTGAACTCAAAACATTGATACCTGATAAGTTATGGAAAATATTGGAGATCATGAAGATACATGCAATTGAGGAATACATGAGGATAAGAGAAGGAACATTGGATAATCTTCTCCTTGTATGCTCACATGATGAGAAGGCAATTCTATTAGATCTGGTGAAGCCCCATCTCAGAACCAAGACAAGGACTCTTCAGATTATGAACAAAGAGTATGAGCACATAGGAAAACAAACTAAAAAGGCATTTTCACAAGTGTTTATGGATAGAAACATGTATCCATCAATGACACCTAAAAAAAAGGTAACTCCAGCTCATCCCAAATAGGTTACATAACCAGTGATTCAGATAGCACCTATGAAAGGTCCACTGGGTTTAGTGCCCTCAATGACAATAACTTCTGATACAGTATAAGACTCAGAAGATACCATAGTGGTTGATAATATCAAGATATCCATGACAACATCTGACAAAGACATGGACAAAGTTGATAAATCATTTGTAAGAACTAAAGATATGTGCACTAATGATACATCTATACAACAAGATGAAGGTCCCTCCAATGATCCAATTGACTTGAATGAAGAAAAAGATACTCAAGATAATGAGACACAAATCAAGGAGAAACCAATAAAGAGTGAATGCATGGATACTAGTCAAAACACTATATTCACTCCATCCACATTACCCTCTACTTCATTGTTGTCAAGGTTAACTCCTGACTAAGTAAATCTAGATGCATGGGGAGAAGAGGACTTAATAAAGATTAGCGTACTAGCTATGGAAAAGGCAAAATAAAAATAGGTTATGAGGAATCCTCTTTTCTTGGGTTTAGTTAACATTCTAAATGATTTAGCACCTACATATAAGAAAGTAGCCAAGATTCAATCAGTTGAAGATGTTGACAGTATTCTAACAAGCTTCAAAGCTCACTTTACAGATCTAGTAGACTCTGCTACTAGAATTGCAGAAGATGAATATAAAAAGGAGAGATTGAGTATATTGGTAAAGAACTTGACTTTAGACTTAAAATATTTAAAGATTGGGAAATCCATATTGAAATAATTGGCAGCTAAGGGTAAGAAAGTCATAGCAAACTCCATGGAAAGAGTGAAGTTCACCTCTGAACATATCAAGAAGATAGAAGAGGTAGAGATCATGGTGGACACTATCATAAAATTAGTTGAGACATCTACCCAGGACATGAACATATGTAACAATGTCTATCAAGGTTTGTTAGAAAAAATTGAAAAGGATACATTGGAGATCAGCAAGATAAGAGTCAAATAAAATTAGTTGAGAAATACACTTGCACCCTCTCTAGCAATTCTAAATGAGAACATCAAATAGATTGATGCCACCATTGTGACATATGATCAAGGTCCTTGCATGGATTTGATAAAGATAGAAAAGCTGACATATGCCTTATGTGTGCATCTTCAGATAGTTGATGCCATGAAGGTATTCTGGTAGAAAGAGATCCAATCTCTTCAGGTTGTGTACCCTGATGTTTACATGGAGTAAGTATTTAGAAGACTTACAAGTTTTGTAAACCTTTTCCATTAATATCAAAGGGGGATTAATTTATATAGAGAATGTGTATATATGGGGAGCAATATCTATGTTAAGTGATGCAATGATATACAGTTATTTTTTGTGTTAAGTCATTTTGAGTAACTTGGCCACATTCCTTTGTTGCCATTAATGAAAAAGGGGAAGATTATTGGCAAGTTGAATTCTTGACGTTGCATGACTTATTTTTTGTTTTCATCATTGCAACAAAGTCATACTAAGTTTCTCTCAAAGATAACTTAGAAGATAAAATGACTAAGTATGGAAATAGGGCAGACAAAGATATACATCGATCAACACATCAGCGCACATGCGAGACATAAAATTAGAGTATGTGTGTTAAGATATATGTTCTATGTGATGTCTACATACTAAGTCAAGACATGCATAGTATGGCATGGTAGTATAGAGAAGGTACAGACAGATCAGTACACCAACAATCTAGAAGATATAGAATGGAAGTCGATTAGTGTTTTGATTAGCGTGAACTATTTTGTTATGTAAGGGCCAAGCACCTTTGATTATATGTTTTTAATGATGTAATTAGTATTTTTGTAAACATGCTTAAGCCCACTTTCTCAGAAGTGTTGCACATATTATGTTTTAGGGCTAACCATAACTCTTGTTTTGGGTCACATCTATTCGGGTATGAACATATAAGTATGTAACATAAAGTTATGTTACAAGTGTCAGATAATATGCATGAGAAAGATATAGAAGAGTAGTATGATGAAGTCAGTATGAGATAAAGATCTTGAAAGGAGTAAGAGAATCAGTGCATAAATGTAACTGATCAGACAATAGTGTCATCACAGCAGTTCACTTTTGATATAGTGTATATCAACTATCAGAAGGTTGTAGCCTTCATCTTATTAGGAAGTGAGCCTAGGTAGTGAGCCATATACCTTTAACAGGGTTTTGTAAAAGACTCCTAATAGGGTCAGACCTTTAACCAGGTCATTGTACTTGCATTGTAAAGGCTGCTTCTAGCAGGGCAAAGGAACTTTAACAGATTCACTATACTAATACAATCTTTATGGGTACTAATTCCCACCAGGGTTTTCCTCTGATCAAGGTTTCCTCGTAATCATATGATGTATTATGAGTTCTTATGTTAAGCTTCATTAAATGTATGTTTGATTTATGTTTAAGTTGGTGAAAAGTAACAAATAGACAAACACTCATTCACCCCCGCCCCCCCTCTCAGTGTTTCTAACACTTTCGTTTATATGGTAAGCCCTATCAAGTCGGCTTGAATATTATTCTAATAATAAATCACAATTCACTTGGCTCCATATAACCAATTAATTATAGAATATAAATCATTTTTAGTTGGCTGCCACTGAATGCTCGACCAAGACTAAAATGCCCGAGTGAATCGGTCAACACCGAACTTCCTTCAATGCCCAACTGAACTTGGTCAACACTAAATAACTCATTCTATTCATCAACTATGCTCGGTTTGAATGTAGACATTTGTGTAACATCACTATATAAGTGTAAATACATGTGTAACATCAATGACAATATACAATTGAATAATTGTCTTCAACATTATCCTCATTCCTTCTAAGGATTCTTCAAAGAGTTTGTTCTTCTCCTTTTTCTCATCCATCTCTTTAGGTAGCTCTACATTAGCCACCATGCTTGACTCTCCCATTGATTCACTAGTAGTTGCACACATACACTATTTACCCAAGTCTTTAACTTGCTCTAATACCAATATGATGTAACTACAAGTCTTGCTATGTACCCAATATATCTCTAGGGTATCCTATTGGTCACTTATTTTACCTATTAAGGTTCTTTCCTAACCAAAATCTCCCAAGGATTCTTCACACTATAAGATCCTTCTCTTTTCAACTTGTAGATACCAATCAAGAAATTGTAACACACATCACTTTATACATTGGAACTCTTCTTGCACCAATTTCACTAACTAATCCAACATGATCAAGAAAACTTCCACATAAAGAGGTAGGCTTCTAGGATTTTAATTGGATGCAATCCAATGCCCATAAACACACTCTACAATAGAAACCTAAACAAGTTCCAAGAAACATAGAAAATTCACCCGAAATAGGGCTACAAGAAATTAGGCCTAATTATGCAATTTCTGCCAAATTACTTGAAAAAATCCTTAAAAATATGGAAAAATAACCTTTGATCCTGACACCCTTTATAGAGACCTAAAATAATTTCTAGTTCTTGTCCTCCCAAGGTGTCTGTACAGTGGGTTCCTATAAACAAGCCTAAATTCAAGGACTTCGACACAAACAAAGAAAGGTCATCAAAATCTTTGTTTCTACTATCAAGAATCCTTCACAAAAATTTCCCATTGAATTTGAGACTCCTACACACATTTTTCCACCTCTCCATAAGCTCTGATTGAAGAAATCAATGCTTTCAATCCTTCTTAACACCTCTGCAACTCTCTGTGATACCTAGTCATGCAACTCTAGCTCACCTAGGGAATCAAATTAAAAATAGCTCACTTGACTTCCAGGGCCCCTCCTTTTCTATAAAATATGTACAAGGAGTCATCTTTCTAATTCCAAAGGCCCACAAAGATTCCATTGTAGAAATAGAACTTATGACCCCATTTTGTGAAGCTACCTGGTTAAGACCAGTGCAAGTGCAAAATAGAAATTTTTTTACATAAACAAGTAAATATGCACACAAAAAAAAGAAAACACCTACATAATCATTTATTTACACCTTCTAAATCATACAACAAGGAAAATGCATATTTTAATCGATTAATCACTAAAATACAAAGAAATTGCTTAACTGTAACTGGTTTCTCAGTAATATAGTCCGTACAAATAAATTTAAAACTCAACCAACCTAATACAAAGGTCGACAGAGGCCTTATAAAGTTTACCATGAACCTATCTTGAAGGTTTCAGACAGTTAGAAATGCAAATGCTCAAAAAATACATCATTGCAAGAAATGTTGTCAATGTTGTCAATGCAGTGACAACATTTACAACTTTTTTGTTTCTTTCTTAAAACTTGGTCAATTAACTCAAGAACTTAAATAATTGCATATCTAGGCTAAGTAATCCTTAAAAAGGTCTCCTAAACACTTCCTAGTCCAATTTTACCCCTAAATGAATAATTTCCACTTTTTCCATCACATTGGCATCCTGTAACAAATTGACAACTTTGGACATTGCTTGCAAGGAAAGTAACTAAGGACCTAATAAGACGTCCTAATATATTTCAAAAAAACCTAGGAACCATCTAATCCTATTATTCCACTAGTGGTTTGGCTAAGACCACTACAAGCCAAAAAAAATTAGAAGCCCTAGGTTACCATTTAGCCCTACCTAGGTGCTCCTGCACCAGGTATAAACCCAATGTTCATTATTTGAAAGTAGTTGGAAGTAAATGTTACATCTTGAAGGAAGAAAGAAATGGAAAATTTGATGTAATAGGTAATGATGGTATATTCCTAGGATACTCCTACAAAATCAAAGAATACAAATTTTTGAATCTTACTACTCGTAAAGTCATAGAAAGTGTACATGTAAGGATTGATGAGTTTGTAGAGAGAAGTAAAGAATAGAGCAGTAAGGAGCCTAAAGACTATAGAAATTTTGTATATTATGAAACTAATACTATACCAAAGACACATGAAATGGTGATTGGATAGAAACCCTATCAACTATTGAATTCATCTGCACAAATCTTGTTGCAATATGTGCAACCCGAGCTGCTGACTGAAGAAATTGAGTCTTAGACTGAAGAAACCGAGTCTCACATTGAATAAATTGTGTCACAGACATAGGGAACCAAGTCACAGATAGAGGCACCTGAGTTTCAGATAGATTTTCCCAAGTCTTAGACAGTGGAACCTGAATACCAGTTGGAAGAGCATAATAGAACATTTAAACATGGTGAACTAATGCAGAGGGTCTAGAGTTCTAGTGTTTCCTTCACCCCAAGTTGTTATCACTTCCCCAAACCATCCAATGGTCTCAACATCTATATTATCTTCACCAATATTGGCTTCCTAGACCCCCCTAATCAACTTGCCTCCTAGGTATATTTGACTTTATGAGGCAACAAAACTCAAACAATTTCAACTAGTCCAACTAGTTCATCAATTATCTTGTTTCTTCACTAGATCTTCTTCTAGAACCCTAAAAAATTTCTTAGGATCTTCCCACACACCTCTTATTCTCTAGCCTATGTTCATAGGACCTTAAATTCCCATTCTAGGTGCTCAAAACACTTTTGGTCACTCTATTCACCTCTATATTGTCACAATTCCAAGATAGGCCTAATTAGGCCTATTTCTACTAGGTTTATTTTCACTACTTTTAAGAGAATACTACAAATTATCCAAAACAACCTTATTGGCTACCATATGAATCTGAAATATATCACCTAGCCTTCAATAATCCAAATGTATAGTTCTCCAAGACACCCAAAACCCTATTTTCTTCCAGGCCCTAATTTTCATCCTATATTTTAGGCCTCTCGACCACTCAGTGAAAATTGTCTTCAATTTGTCTTCAAAATTCACTCCACCTTATTTAACCTTTTGATCCTTCAAGGAGACACATTAGGTCTTCTACACATGCCACTACATTGTCCATACAAGATCATGGGTGTACTGGTTCAATTCCATCTTTGCCCTGTCCTGGCTCACCTACTTTAAGCAGTCACCCTAGGGCATTACTCCAAGCCTAGTAGTTCAGTTGAAAGAAAATAAAGGAAAAAAAAACTATTTATAGACCCTAACCTATTTTTCTACTTTGGTTTCACCCATTTTCAACTGTGGATGCTTAGGTTAGAGCCTTTTTTGTTCCTGCAACTCTACAAATGGAAATTGCAGACACAATCACCTAAATCTTAATCTAAATTTACACCTACTGAACTTGAAATAAAAATTGAATATGGAAGAGAAATATAACACAAATATATGCACTCCCATGGAGTCATATTTCTCAATTCAATTTTTACACAATCATACAAGGTTGAAGAAACATTGTAAAAACAAGTAAAACTCATAATTTCATCCATACAAAATGCTCCCACATGTGGTATGTAACTAAAAATCCATTAACCTTTCAAAAATCATCAAACCACTCTCAAATACCCGAGCATGGGTGGTTACAATAACCCAAACTTCTATTTTCAACTTTTTGCAAAAAGTTGCAAAAGTTGCTTGAGCAACTTTTGAAAGTTGCTAGCAACTTTTGAGCATTTCTTTCTCTTTGACAAATTTGGTCAACTTGATGCATGCTGACCCATCCTAGTACCCTAGTTAGGACAATTAGGATCCTAGAGAAGATGATAACCCTTAGTTTCTAAAAAAAAAACCTTTCCCACTTTTTAGACCATGTGACCATATTGTGAACAAAATGAGCAACTCTTGCTCTTACAAACATATATGAATAAACTTGGATCCAACACTCATGGATATGATTAAAAACACATCAAAGACCCCTAAAAAAAAATTCAAACCAAAATAGAAGGTACTCTGCACAATGAACCAAGTGGATCAATCCCAGAATCAAAGATGAAGGAATCTGTGCTTGCAAAATATTTCAGAAGGCATCATGCACCTGAACAAATACTTGGAGACCAAACAGAAGCTGTAATGACAAGGACTAAAATTAAAGGTACATTTTTTCTTAGAGAAATTGAACCTAGATCTATTAAAGATGCATTGAATGATTAAATATGGATAGAAGCCATGAATGAAGAGATTGATCTGATAGAAAAGAACAAAACCTAGACTCTTGTACCTAGACAAAAATACAAGAATATGATTGGTAATAAGTGGGTTTTCATAAACAAGATGAATGAAAAAGGTGAAGTTTTTGGAAACAAAGAAAGATTAATGTGTAAAGGATATGCTCAAGAAGAGGGTATTGATTATGGAGAAACTTTTTCTCATGTTGCAAGACTTGAAGGATTCAGAGCTCTTCTGGCATATGTTTTACATAAAGGATTCAAGGTATATCAAATGGATGTAAAATATGAATTTTTAATGGAATTCATTAAGAGAAAGTCTATACTGATAAACCTATAGGTTTTGTTAATCCTAACAAAAGGAATATTTTTTTCAAATTGCACAAAGCATTGTATGGACTGTAGCTAGCTCCTAGAGCTTGATATGAAATATTGCATGGTTACCTAGTATGTATTGGATTTCAGAGAACTAATGACAATAGTAGCTTGTATATCAAAGAAGGACCTTAGAACAAGATACTATTAGCAGAGATATTTGTTGATGATATATTGTTTACTGGATATGATGATTTATGCAAAGAATTATCCGAAGCTATGAGTAAGGAATTGGAGATGTCTATGTTTGGTGAAATCAAATTCTTCGTTGGTTTAGAAGTTTATCAGATGAAGGATGGTATTTACATTACCCATTTGAAATACATCAAAGAGATACTGAAGAAATTTGGAATGGAAGATTCTATACCAGTTGGAACACCTATGCCTACTGGACATAATATGTCTAAGGATGATGATTCAAAGGAGGTAAATTAGACTACCTACAGATCCATGATTGGTAAAATTCAATATGTTGTTCACACAAGACCTGATATTGCATTAGCAATTGGTATTTTTGCAACCTGGTTTTCAGCTAATCCCGGAGAGAATCATTTGATGGATATTAAAAGGATTCTACAATATCTTAAGGGTACTAAAGACTATGGATTATGGTATAAGAATGGAGGAAACTTTGATTTAAAGACTTTTACTAATGTTGATTGGGTAGGAAGTGTTGATGACATAACGAGAACAAGTGGTGGAGCATTATTCCTTGGTAAAAGATTAGTCTCTTGGACTAGCAAGAAATAGAATTTCATTTATCAATCTACAATAGAGGCTGAGTATGTTGCTGCAGCAGTGAATTGTTCAAATATCATATGGTTCAAATAGTTTTTGTCAGGTATGAAGAAGGAAATCAAAGAACCGGTTATTATCTATTGTGACAAACCTAGTGCAATTAACATATCAACGAACCTTTTGATGCACACAAAAACTAAACATATTGCAATAAATTATCATTTCTTTAGAGAATTGGTTTAGGACAAGGAAGTAAGATTGGAATATGTGAATACTAAAGAAAAAATTGCGGACATATTCACAAAACCATTACCTAAGGATGCATTCTTGTATCTTAGAGGAAAGCTAGGGGTGATTCCCCTAACTAAGGCTCACTAATGGACAGATTAGTGATGCATCAACCGAGCTACAAAATATATTTAACATGTTGATATAGATTGTCATAGCTTATTATGTATGAATCAGTACAAACAAGTACATTACAAATTCATTGGATATGTATTGGATGGTTTCTTTGGCATTGGTTGTCAAAGAGTGAGAGCTATTGATGTCATGCCATAATAAATTCGTAATGTAAAATATTATTGATGATTGAGGGGGAAATTTTTATTAGAAATAGAGATTAATGTAAGAGGGACAAATCTGTATTTCAGTGATTGTGAAGATAGGGGGATTATTCTGGATAAGGATCAGAATGAAGATAAGGACATTAATAAAATTTTATCCTTGTTATTGTAGTTGTATATTTCTTTTTATTATGACATGTTGTGTTGCCATCAATGCCAAAGAGGGAGAAGGTTGATGACAATTAGTCAATTATGTATTGTCATTGATGTCTACACAAATGTAGTGATTTTTACACAAATGTCTAATCCTATCCGAGAACAGTTAGTATATGACAAGCTCTCTCAGGCATTGAAGTAGACCAAAGTGATTTTCAGTTCTAACCGAGTTCACTCGGGCATTACAGTATTGGTCAGGCATTGAAAGGTTTCAGTATTAACCAAGCTATGCTTTTACTGTCAACAAACTACCAATAGTTTACATTTTATGGTTAATTGGTTACATGCAACCCACAGACTTAAGTCTTATTATTTATTCAAAAGGTTATTCAAGCTGACTTGACAAGGCTTATCATATATAAATAAGATCAAGAGTGGATTGTATGTGTGTAAGAAATAAAATAAGGTTGTATTTGTGATATGAAGAGTGAAGGTGAAACCATTTGGGATTTTGATTAAGGGTAGAACATACAGAGCTGTAATAGAATATTCGGTCAGTAAAGATCAAGTTTTAAATCCAGACACAGAGGTCTAAATCAGAAAAGATAGTTGCTTTGACAAATAGGAAAATCCATTGTTACTCTCTAACAATTGTGGCAGTGAACCAAAATCTCTTAACAGAGTACACTTAATAGTCTTTTGTAAATCCTCTCACAAGGTGACATTTCTACATTGAATTGTTTGAAGACCTTTCACAAGCCCACTCCTTGCAGGGTGAACAAATCCTCTATTAGGGTCACACCTAATAGTGTGCATTGTAACCTTTAACAGGGTTGGCTCCTAACAGGGCTCACTTCAGAAGAGTGAAAAATAGTAACTAGTTGCAATTGGTGGTTTTTCCCATATTATGTTTCCACATTAAATATTGCTATTATCTGTGTCTATGTTATTTGTTTTATTCTTTATGTTTTCTATGTTAACTGAGTGATAGTAGCATATATGTGTTAACTGAGCAACAATGATAAGTTTTTTTAAGAAATCTAAGGGAATTGGATTTGTTTTTGTGGTAACTCATTCACCCCTCCTTTCTCAGTTTCTCAACTCATTTCCAACAATAAGTGTCATTTTCTCATCTTCATCATAATCATCTTTCATAGAAACATTGACAACTTCTATATCAATGTCATCGGATTGATCAGATTCACTATTAGTTTCTTCTTCAGCAATATAGAAGGATTTGTTACCTTTGTCTTTATAGTCCTTATACCTTGTGAAATATTTTTCATCCCTTTTTTATTTATACTTTCGTTCTCTTTTCTTATCCTTTTTATTCCTGTCAGGACAGCTTGCAGCAAAATGACCAACTTTCTGACATGAAAAATAGATTATAGGAAGTTTACCTTTGAATTTTCCTCTTCCTCTTGGTTGTCTTCTAACCATAAGTGCTTCAAGTTCATCAAGATCTTCATCAAAAGTGTCACTATCGCTATTCACTTGTATTTATTTTCCTTTCTTTGATTTATGAAGATTTAATTGTGATTTGAATGTAGAATCAACATGATGAAGAGTAAAATTACCAAAATTTGACATTTCAAAAGTAGTAAGTCTATCAACTAGACCTTCTAGAGTTAAGTTGTTACCATGAGTACATCTCAATTCTTGTATATAAGATACTCTAATAGCATATATAGAATTTAAGGCTATAATTACCTTGCTAATAAATGTATCATCAACATTAGTTTCATTTTATCCTCTAATAGCATTTACAACCTCCTTAACTCGGCTACAATATTGAAAAATAGTTTCAACATCTTGCATTCTCATCTCATAAAACTTACCTCTCAATATTTTAGTTTTGGCTCTCAGTACATTTGTGTCACCTCCATAGATAGTTGCTACTATATCCTATATTTATTTTGTAATTTTGCAATCTTTTATGTCTTCAAATTCAGGATAGCTTAGGGCTGATATAATCTCCAACATTGCCTAGTTATGTTCATGTTTTTCTTTCATCTGCTGAGCTATCATAGTAGTAGGAAATTTTATGAAATCATTTTCCACATACTATTTTGTAGCATCTCCAATTCTAGCTAGGTTTAACCTCATCAAACTTTTCCATACAGGGAAATTCTCCCTGTTCAGCGTTGGTACCTCCTTTTTGTACATCTTGATCTTTAGCTTCAAGTACCTTCAAAATTTTGTCTACAAACACCACAAATATCTGATACCAATTATTAGAATGATTTAGAATAACTAAGAGGTAGGAGTGAATTAGTTATCCAAGGTCCAGATGTACCAATTCCACTTTCAAACAATTCAACCAACTCAGTAATCCACTCAGTCTCTATAACATATATTTAATAATATAAACTTGCAATTTACTGTCCTACTGTAATTAACTTATAGAATATATAATCTTAATACTACAACACATCAAATAAACATCACATAGGTATGACACTAGGATTTAACATAGAAAACCAATATGGGAAAAACCACCAGTAACGTGCTATTAATTTTTCACTTTTCAGAAGTGAGCTCTGTGAAAATCCAACTCGGTTAAAGGTTACAATACACACTATTAAATGTGACCCAGTTAAAGGATTTAATCACTCTGTTAAAAGTGATCCTTGTTAGAGGGCTTGGACCATTCCATTATAATTTCACCCTAACTAAATGATTTAACAATGTGACTATTAGGTCAACCTTGTTTTAAAGGATTTTGCAAATGATACAATGGTTAGAAAGTAATAGCGAACTGTGATCTGAAACATAAAACTCACTTTTAAAATACAAATCCAATTATAGCTCAAATGCTAATTCACTTACTGGCTTTCATTTTAAGCTCTCTCACTCTGGCCTAATTTGAAATCCTTCAAGAAATCACCACTTTGTAGTCTTGTACTCCTCTCTTCAGCCTTCTCTTCCTTCTTCCTATATTTTTCCAATCAACATAATTAACCTCATACCACACATGCATAACCTGCAATTATGTTAATCTTATACCTCTTTGTTTAGGTAGCTTGATATATTGCCTCCGAATCATCATTTGAGATCTTAGGGTTAGGTAAGATCCAACGAATCCTTCCATCATTTTATTTCCATCTACATTGTAGAATACATCCTAAAACTCCTTCCTGAATTCATACATAAAATAGTTAAACATATATTAAATGCTTATTTAATTATTCACAACAATCATCCTTATCTTAAATACACTTCACATATCCCAATAAAATCAACTATGTCAAATGGGATCTCAAATATCTCTCAAATAGTAAAAATACTGACACTCGGTCAATGTTGTATTCTGCCACTACATAATCACTAGATAAGTCAGTAATTCTCTGATAATTGGCAAATATTAATGCTCGGTCGACAGGAAATTTTCTTGGCACTTAATGGCTCTTTGTTAACACTAGCATCACTCGGCACAAACTTAAGTTTCCCAATCTTCTGCGCTATTACTCGGTTGAGACTAATCTTGTAGTCATCCAAGCTTCACTTAGACTTAAGATACACAATATATTAACTTTTCAAGGTGCTATCTCATCAAGTACCCATTATAGTTACACATAACTAAACCATTTCACCATGTCTTCTTGTTATCTCTCCTTTTCAAATTTTTTTCATCAATCAATTGATATGGCACTTTACAAGATAGAAATTTTCTTACGAGTTAAGGTTTGACATCAATGGAAACATAACAATTGTTTCAATTGTAGTTTCCAACACACACACACACACACAAATATATTGTTGGAAATTTATCATGTGCCCAGTGACTGAGAGGGGGTTTGAATCAGGAACAAATTAAACTTAATCCTTTTAATCCATAATTTGTCTACATGCATAGAACTTCAAAGTAAAGAATCATACAAAACACATAACACAATATTTCGTTACCCATAAACCTTCAGAAAGAAAGTAAAATAGGGGTAGGGATGATACCCACAAGATTTAGTATTGTAGTATAATTTTAGCATATTAGATCTTATAATGACCACTTCTGATGGTCTACCCTGAGAGCATAGAAAGGACTGTTAGGTCCACCTTGTTAAAGGATTTTGTACAATACAATAAGTAATGCAAATATGTTATGAGATTTATAGAAAGGACTGTTAGGTCCACTTTGTTAAAGGATTTTTCTGATCCACCTATGAGAATGACCTAGTTAATGATCTACTCTTTCCAACTATAATTGTTGAATAAGATCCTTTTGAATATAGCTGATCACTTGAATGTGATAGATGAGACTTTGTTGTCCTAAAAAATTCTTCTCTTTAATTAAAATTCCATTCACATGTTTTATACATATGATTACATTTCATACATATACACCATACAAACACACTTTGGATAAAACAAACTATCTTACATATGTATCTTTATCCAAACAAATAACTCTGTAAGTCGGCTTGCAATAAACAAAATGATATTTAACAATATATGCAAGGTCAACTTCAAACTGTCACTCAGGTCTACAAGTCTACTTGGGTGATAAACTATCACTTGAGTGATAGTGAAAATCACTCAGGTCATATTGATCACTCAGTTGATGGTCGTCACTTGGGCAATGCTAATCACTTGGGCAACATTGATCACTCAGGACTTTGCATAATCCTTGCTGGCTCAATCGATACTAAATGACTAAGTATTTTGACACTAATTGACAATATGTCTTCCCATAAGGTCTACGATCTTCCCCTTTGGCATTAGTGACAAAAACACTTATCATTGAATTATGTATCTGATATGTCAAAACTCCCCCTTACTATCTGCTCAGGTTTTGACAATGCTCCTACTGCTCAGCTCCAACTGGCTCTATTTTTGTGTTTTTCAAAAATTTGTTTTTATAAAGTATATCTTCTAATTTTTCCACTGTACATGTGTTTCCTCAATGATATTTCCCCTTTATTACAGTATAATGATATTTCCCCCTTGTTTTTGACAAAAATGCCCAAAGTGATATTTACAAGGTTATTCCAAATTAGGATAGGAAATCACTATGTACCTTGAAAATATGAGACTAAGTGTTGTCCCAATTATCCTATAGCACCTTCATGATGGGAAATTCAATTTTTATCCCTCCAAACAACTCTATAATTATCTCGGCAACTGAGAAATTTTTTTCATGAATGAGTGTCTTTGCATGTGTTATGTGTTTCTGCATTCCATCCATGTGTGGTAGGTGTTGGTTGTATTTCCTATTTTTTCTAGTTCTCCTGGTTCCCTGTCCTACTTCCTAGGCTATGGTGTTTTTGATTCAACCACCTCTGTCACATTTTCAGGTTTTCAAGTCTAAACCTTGCTCAAATTTGCAAAAACCCTAGTCATATCCATGTGTTAAACGATGAATTTCAAACCCTAAGCTATATCTTATGTTTCAACGTTACCTTTTTCATTCACTTAAGGCATGTGTTCTATTTTAAATTCACCTCGTCACGTTACCCTGAGCGAATATTCCAAATGCCTTCCCGACTTTTCTTTTCCTTTGTGTCGCGTAGTCTCATTTGAAATCAAAATATTCCTTCAGTGTCACGAGACTCAGCGATTTCTTTTAGTCGAGTAGTAGCGAGATATCCATGTTATAAAGCTTTGTAGAAGATGGGACCCACTGTTAGTCGGGTGATCGCGGGAGAAATCAAATAGTTATAATAATGTTCTCAGACTTCACGATTACTTCATGTCGCTTTATCAGCAAATCAAGCCAATGCTAATAGTTAAGTTTTCCTTCAGTCACGTGGTCTCAGAAAAGAATAGCGGTTAAGAGATTTCAGCTCAGATTACACGACTAACTGTTTGAAGTTTGCAGTATTGCTTAGTCGGGATGTCGCCAGAGCAAGATGATGACTCAGTTCTTCAGTGTGTAGCAAGAGGACAAATGATCAAGTGACATGTGTCATAAGCTGGATGGATGCTGAGGATTGTCGGGTAGTCACCAGGAGGAGAAAGTGGATTAGGCGTCTACGAGACTAAGAGTTGTTGCCTTCAGTTGCAAAGTCTGAGAAAGGCTTCAGGGTATGTAAGGAATGTATAGCGATTAAGCGCCAGCCGTCAAATGTAAGAATCAGAAGATCCAACGGTGGTCGCAGAGTCTAAAAAGAAAAATTCCCTAAGGGAAAAGTCCTCCTGACTAAGCGATGAGCTGGAAATAAGAGATTATCACGCGCTCGTGATCTACTTTGGCCGAGTTGTGTTTTGTGTGCAAATGAGCGAGTTCAACATTTTGAAAATGTGAATCGCGTAGTCATGATATCTTATGAAAGACAAGCTATAGCTCTGTGACCCAGTGACAAAGGAATCATGCAATGCCTCACTCATTCACCAATGTTTTGAGATGATCAGAAAATAGCTCATGACCCGGCGATTGAGGAAAAAATGAAGCATCATGTACTCGCACTCAGTAATGAAATAAAGTTCTTCAGCTCACAAGTAGGTGACTTAGTGAAGATCAGATGCAATCGCTCATTCGCACATAAGATGAATATGGAGTACTAAGTAATGCGACTGAGCGACCAGATAGATAACTGTGAAGGTTAAACATAATGTCTAGTCGCCAGGTCTTAGAAAGAAAGATGAGTTAGTCTTAACTCCTCGCGACTATGATTTCACTTGTGTCGCCTGATCGCCAGATTATGACTTGGGTCAGCCAAGGTTATGAAAGTGCATTGTCGCCAATTCTTGAGATGGAACCATGGTTAAAGATAAAATCCAGTGACAAAGAGACTTAATGCAGTCGCTTGATTACAAGATCTGAAAAACAGCGGCAGTTTGTTGATGTGACAGAATAAATCTCTCGGAAACCAATCACAGGCCCATATTTTGATCACAATGCGAAAGGGGTAGCTGAGATGTATGATAAGTAACAAATCAGAAGGTGACATGTTAGCTCTCTTAAATCTTTTATAATTTCTCTAAGGATTCATATTTGAAAATTTGATTTCCTGTCAACCTCAGAAACTATGGCTAGGTTTTTGATTCAAGTTCACAGCATGTCATCTTAATGACAAAACTGATGTTTCTGAATTATGAGCTGTGTACTCTGAATGATAGCTATTAATAGTTGATAGTGCATTCATTTTCCCTTATCGAGTTTTCAGATTTCAGAGCCAAGTTGCTAGGTTTTAAGAGAAGGTGATATTCTGTTCAGTTGCAGTGTATCCAAAGTTGATCAGAGAGTTCTAAATTGCAGGGGATTGTGCATAGAACAAACAATTGATATCAGAGGTAGATTTGTTTCAATATCGGTAAAAGAAAAGGGGATTTAGCATGTTGCAGACATGAGTGGAGCTATGAGTGTCACTTCAAAAAGTGGAGGGAGTGGAGAGGAACATAAAGGAAAGGCAAGTTTCTCTGATGAGTTTCTATGTCTCCTACCTGGTTCAACGCAAAACAAGAAGGTTGATGTAGGTGTTTTCAAGGATGAGTACAAGAACATCCGAGATGCTGTGACCCCTGCCACAACAGGGTACTCTCTCTTTACCTATTTCTATAAAAATTCTGATAAGCCTATCCCTGTTTCAAACCCTTGGACATGTGGTTTGGCTAGGTTGCTAGTTCTTGATGTTTTCTTAGATGTAGACCTATTCCTTGACCTAGAAAATAATTATGATTCCCTGACAAAGACCATCAAAAGGGATGATGGCACTGCCCTATTAATACTAAATATAAACTCATTCATGCAAGCCTTTGGCCTATTTAGTACTATGTCTACCAAAATTGACATAAAAAAGAAAGAAAAGAGGTATAGTTCCAAGCCTGATATTGCAAAGGGCTTACTACAGAAGCATATGCCAAAAGAATTGAAAATTTTTTTAGGTCCTAAGGCTGAGCCATATCCATATTATTATAAGGACCTACATTTCTACATCAAGTATAATGTTTATGCCCTTTGCACAGTGCTAGGGATAGATGGAGACGCAGAAAGAATCAGTCATGGCATTTTAATGATGGTATTAGACTTGCAAGAGGAGCATTCAAGCACCAGCTATGATTACATACAACATATAATTGATGAAATGCATGAGGGTTTTGTTGCAACCCAGCAAAGACTAAAGAATCCCAAGGAGGAGGAGCCAAAGTTTTTGCATTATTCAGTCCTAATGCACCTTTTCTTGTATTTCAATTTTGTAATCATGAAGGTTCGGGACTTATCCCCTCAGAGATTCTATCAAGCACAGCCAAATCCTATCCAATTTTGGGTCATGGTTTGGAATTATACTTCTAGGGAATGTGACTATTGTGCCTTCCAAAATTGGATTCTGTATCCAATTATACAGAGTCTTGGAATAAGCAGGACTAGACTCCCTTTGAAGGTCATACAACTGGTCAGACCTTGTGAGTATTTAGACAATTGGCCTGGAAATCATAATTGGGGTGATTTCTTCTTGGAGGAGAATTTAACCACTATCAAAGTATATGGGTGTATCCACCCACCTCATATATTGCCTTATTATGTGCCTATGAGAGTTGCTGTTATGGAATTCATTTGGCAGCTGATGCTAATAGACAATGAGCATTTTGCACCTCATGAAAAGGGGACTATAACCCTTAGGCAGTTTAAAATTTGTAACTTTACGATTGGCAAGAATGCCATAGATGAAGTAGATCAGTGGTTGGAGAAGTACAGAGTGGGGGAAGCCCCTTATAGGTACATTGACCAAGAGGGCTTCATGGCAGGGGTCAGGAAGTTGTATACTCCTACTATCCCAAATACCAATGTCCACTGTGAATGCATAAAGGAAGATGCAACAAGGAATAACTTGGATGAAGATGACATTCACATGAGAAGATTGAGAATCTAGGAGTTGCTGAAGCTGCAGACACAAATAAAGAGAAATGGATTATCCTTTGGGGGTTTTTACCCTGACCTCATGTATTTTGACAAGATTAAAGCTATGATTGATAACTACTATGTGCTAGTAGAACAATTGGATACAGTCCTTGACAAGAAAGGTGCTCAGTCTTCTGAGCATTCAAAATTAGAATATGAGAGTGGTGATGACTGTGATTATGCACGTCCTCACATGAATCCTCCACCACAATAAGCCTCAGGGCAAGAAATGGCTGAGATCCCAGAGTTGCAGGGAGCAGAAGAACATATTATAGATCTAACAGTTGCCACTCAGCCTGATGATATAGAGGAACCTGCTGCAAAAAGATAGAAATTGGAGTTAGGACAGCCTTCAGAAGAAGGACAGAGCAAGAAAAAGGACAAGGCTAAGGCCTTGGTACCTGGCACTAGGTTATATGATCATAACCTGAGAAAAGCAATCAGACAAGGCAAGAAGCAAAGGCCTGATCCAGAAGATGAAGTTGAGATTCCTCTCAGGAAATGTGTAGATGAAAGATTTCTTAATCAACAAAAGTTCTTAGATCATGACAATTTAATAAAAATAGAGTTTAAAGACTTCCTCAGGTGGCACAAAATAGAGAAAATAAAATCCCAATTGACTGTGGATGGGAAGGAAACAATTACAAATGAAGCTCTTGTGGCCTTACAGAATTATGATCCTGAAAGTGAGGACATTTCCCCTGAAGATGCCAGGAAGATGGTGCTAGTAAGTGGGATCTTATTGGCTAAAGGATGGGACTTGGCTTCTGCTTTCATTATAGATCAAATTATAAAGCAGCCTAACCTTAAAATGGTTAGTGAAGTCCAAGTAGGTGAAATGATAAAAGGATTTGGGTATAACCCAAAATCTCAGGCCTTTGCCATGTGTTGTTTAAGCCCTAAAGATTAGAAGCCTCAATTAGTGAACATTCAAGAGAACATGGTGGAAAATCAGATGGTGTGGTCAGTCCAAAATACAGGAGACTTATAAATCTCCCAAATTATGACACACTGGGCTCAACTCAATGAGGACAAGACAAAGCAATTGTCTGAAAGGTATACCGCCCTGTTGGAAGAAACAAGTGCACTATCTAAGGATAGAGATATGTGCCACACACAATTGTACCAGAGGGATCAGATGATCAAAACATTAACAGATGAATTGGAGGCAAAGCCTAAGGTAGTGTATGTACCAGCACAACCACCACCACTACAGATTAAAGACAAGCCCAGGTCAGAGGAGGCTGTGGAACAAAAGGTGGATGAGGAGAAAGGAAATGCAATATCTTTGAAGGCATTAAAAGGTATACTGCAACATAGAATAGAACTCTTAAAAGATAAAGCTGATGTTGTAGTCAACACTTATAATAAGTTTTCGGCCTTGCATACTGAGGTAATGAGGTACTTGGTTGTTCTAAGCCCTTACTTAACAAAATGGTCTGCTACGGCAAATTTGTTTGAGAAATTGTCATCTCTACAGGCCATAAGGGAAGATTTTCCTCCAATAGTCATAGAGGTTGAAGATGAGATCAAAAGGGTTAACATTGCTCTCTCTTTCTTCAAAGGAAAATTGAACCAGATAGAGGCAAAATCGAATCTCTTTTCAAGTGATTTCAATAGGTTTATTCCTTCCTTAAGAGGAGAAGATGACCAGGTGAAGGCTATAGATGCCTAGAAAAATGAATTTGACACCAAGATGCCTAATGAAGAGGCTTTTCTTTTGGAAACTGAGGTTGATATAGATGGATTTAATAAGATATTAGATGAAGCTTTTAAGGCAGAGACTGATATCAACAAGTTCCTACTTGATGTCAAGAACATCACTAATGCTCGATGGGACAGGTAGAAGGTGCAGTTGTAGAGTACTCAGGACTTCAACTGGCCATCAGATGATGAAGTAAAGGCTTGCAAAGTCATGACTACGCCAAAGAAAAAAAATCCTGTAGTTGAAGAAGAAATCTTGGACGATGAATAAGGTAGACACTTGGCTCTGCACTGTTCATAGATAAGATGGACAGTTATTACACAAGAAAAATGTAGGTGAGCAGGCGAGCACAACTGTCTGGACTCGACATAAACATTACCAGCTACCATCTAAAAATTTGATTATAGTCGCCTGATTGGGAGAAGAAAAATAAATATTTGTTTATGCCTTTTGACTCAGTCCTTTCACCGCTTCTTTTCTCTCTCTCTTTTCTCTCTCTCTTTTCTCTCTCTCTTTTCTCTGTCTTGTAACTTTAGGGTTAGGGTTTTGTGACCATCTGAAGCTTGTTGCATCCTTAGGGATTCCAATATGGTTAGTAACCCTATATATAGCATAAGAGTTGTAATAGTTAATGGTCTTTGATGTTGGAACATTTTGGAGAAAGAGATAATATATCATAGAATTTAGATCTTCTAGGTTTCTATCTATCTTTTCAAGTTGTATAATCTTTCATGTACAACAAGCTGGATCATATAAATAATATATGGTGCAATTTTACTCTCCTCTATTGTTTTCTCTTTACCCTGTGTGTATGCTTTTCTTTGTTAAGTTTACCAGGTATCCTGAAACATTCTGGTTATAAGGTAACCATTTAATTATTTACAAGTTTCTTTTAAGGAAAGAACTAAAAATTGTAAGTAATTTCAAGGAGCATACTACTTTTTTTAAGGATTTGATACAATAGTCTTGAGGTGACATGATAGTTTGTAAGGCAACCTATCTTAATTGTATGAGCTGTAAGGCAGTTCAGTGTATTTTGTTTCTGTGATATCTTCGCTTATTTTTGACTCTACAGCCCAAAGGATAGGCACTGATCCAGGAAACAGTCTGATAATCTATCTGTGTCTAAGATATTCCAAGTTATCAAAACCAATTAAATCAAAATACTTTGCTACTAAGAACAAAATGAATTTGTTAAGGACCTATGTCAGTAGGACTGTGTCCATATTATTGATTCCTTGGAGAGTGAATCAACTAGGTTATCCCTCCTATAAAGAAAAGGAAGAAGGATGAGAATCCTTGTATCACTGGTT
>MU227082.1:1820926-1834918 GCA_018584345.1 Thuja plicata
TACTACTCCTTGGGGAACATATGTTTATATCAGGATGCCTTTTGGTTTGATAAATGCAGGTGCAACTTTTCAGAGAGCCATGGATGTTGCTTTCAAAGAGTTTATTGATTTATTCATGGTTGTTTACAAGGATGACTTAACTGCATAATCCAAGAGGTCTAATGATCATTGTGATCATTTGGGTAAGATTTTTAATAAAGCATTAGAATACAGTGTTTCATTAAACCCTAAGAAGTGTCATTTTGCAGTTAAAGAGGGAAAATTGCTCGGACATATAGTGTCTAAAGAAGGGGTAAGAATAGACCCTGAAAGAGTAGAAGTAATTCAGAAATTTGTTGCTCCAAAAAACTTAAAAGGTGTGAAATATTTCTTAGGAAAGATCAATTTTGTCAAAAGATTTGTAGCCAATTTTGCTGAAATTGTCAAGCCCATTGTGAAATTGCTGAAAAAAGATACTAAGTTTGTTTGGAATGATGAGGCTCAACAAGCTTTTGAAAGAATAAAGAAGGTAGTGCAGGAAACTCCAGTGTTGAAATCCCTAGATTACACTAAGCCTTTCTCCCTATTTTCATTTGCATCATTCCATACAATTGCTGCAATTTTTCTTCAGAAAGATGAGCAAGGATTTGAAGACCCAATAGCCTTTTATAGTAAATCCTTGCAGGCTACAGAACTTAACTATGATATAATGGAGAACCAAGCCTATGCATTGGTAAAGGCTGTGAAGTCTTTTAGGCCCTACTTGGTGTGTGCCAAGGTGCAGGCCTATGTTCCACATTCAGTAGTAAAAGATATTCTTACCCAGTCAGAGGTCACTGGTAAGAGATGCAAATAGATTACAAGGATTCAGGAGTTCAATTTGGATATCAGTATCACTAAATTGGTAAGAGGTCAAGGCTTGGCCAAACTTATGACAAAAGAGAACTTGGATCTAGTGCAATCAAATCAAACAGAAGCACATGATCAAGCCATTACCAGTATAGAGAGACAACCATATTACACTAATATTGTTTTTTTCTCAAAAATGCTAAATGTCCTGATCATTTGTCTAACAATCAAAAGAGGATTTTGAAATTGCAAGCTCAAAGATATGTTTTAATTCAAGGAGATTTATTCTGGAAAGATAAGAATGGTGTTCTACTACTATGCCTTGAAAAACATCAAGCTGAGAAAGTCCTAATTGAGATGCATGAAGGACAGTGTGGAGGTCACTTTTCTGCTAAGACTACTGCCCATAAAGTTTTAAGGGCAGGATATTATTGGCCTACTTTGTTCAAAGATACTTATATGCATGTTAGGAAATGTGAGCCATGTCAGAGGTTCTCCAATAAGTTGAAATTTTTAGGTTCTTTGTTACTCAATCCAGTGAGCACTGAAGCTCCTTTTGTTGTATGGGGTATTGATTTTATTGGTGAATTTCAGGAAAAATCTATTGCAAGACACAGTTGGCTTTTAGTTGCCATAGATTATTTTACCAAATGGATTAAGGTTATCCCCACAAGGAAAGCAACTAGTAAGGTGGTAACTGAATTTTTGTTAGAAAATATCCTGACCAGATTTGGAGTGCCTAGTAAATTAATAATGGATAATGCTATGAGTTTCAGGTCAGAAGAAATGACAAGTTTTTGTGAGCAGTATGGGATTACAATATCATATTCATCCCCATATCATCCACAGGCCAATGGACAAGCTGAGTCTAGCAATAAAAGCCTTCTAAAAATATTGAAAAGGACTCTGGAAGAAAACAAAAGGACATGGCATACAAAGCTAAGATTAACCCTTTGGGCTGATAGGATAACACTCAAGAAGGCAACTGGTCAATCACCTTTTGAGTTGGTGTATGGTTTGCAAGCAAGATTTCATATAAACAATTTGTTGCCTATTTGCCAATTCATTCAAGAGGAACATTTGGATGTCTCTGATAATATGCAAAACAGAATGATGTAGCTGAATGAATTGGATGAGATAAGGAGAAATAGTCAGAAAGAAAATGTGAAGCTACAACAGAAAATGAAATATCTTTTTGACAGGAGGGCTACTGAGAGAAAATTCCAAATTGTTGATCTAGTTCTCTAATGGAATGCAAGGGCAGAGGATAAAGGTAAGCATAAGAAGTTTGAGTCTTTGTGGCTAGGACCATTCATTATTGCAGAAAAATTTGGCAAAGACTCATACTTGTTGAAGAATATGGAAGGAGATCTCTTTGAGTTGCATGTGCATGGGCAGTTTTTGAAGCCTTTCTTTTCGTAAAGGTGCAAGGTGCACAAGTAAGTTTGTATTATATTCTCCTTTCCTTGTCCCTTGTTTGTAAATTCTGTATATATTTCCCTTTCTACTTGAGGGTCTTTCTCTGTGGGTTGTGGTCTGCAACCAGAGATACTGTGGTTCTTAGTATAAACTTACATTTAACTGTCCTCAGTCAGAGCCACTATTGGTTGTATTTTCTATTTTTGCTAGTTCTCCTGGTTCCCTGTCCTACTTCCTGGGCTATGGTGTTTTCAATTCAACCACCTCTATCATGTTTTCAGGTTTTCAATTCTAAACCTTGCTCAAATTTGCAAAAACCCTGAAAAACCCTAGTCATATCCATGTGTTAAATGATGAATTTCAAACCCTAAGCTATGTCTTATGTTTCAACATTACCTTTTTCATTCACTTAAGGCATGTGTTCTATTTTAAAGTCGCCTTGTCACATTACCCCAAGTGAATATTCCAAATACCTTCCCGACTTTGCTTTTCCTTTGTGTCATGTAGTCTCATTTGAAATCAGAATATTCCTTCAGTGTTACGAGACTCAACAATTTCTTTTAGTTGGGTAGTCGCGAGATATCCATGTTACAAAGCTTTGTAGAAGATGGGACCCACTGTTAGTCGGGTGATCACGGGAGAAATCAAATAGTTATAATAATGTTCTCAGACTTTGCGATTACTTCATGTCGTGTTATCGCCAAATCAAGCCAATGCTAACAGTTAAGTTTTCCTTTAGTCAAGTGGTTTTGAAATAGAACAGTGGTTAAGAGATTTCAGCTCAGATTACGCGACTAACTGTTTGAATTTTGTAGTATTGCTTAGTCAGGATGTCGCCAGAGCAAGATGATGACTCAGTTCTTGAGTGTGTAGCAAGAGGACAAATGATCAAGTGACATGTGTCATAAGCTGGATGGGTGCTGAGGATTGTCAGGTAGTCGCTAGGAGGAGAAAGTGGATTGGGCAACTACGAGACTAAGAGTTGTTGCCTTCAGTCACAAAGTCTGAGAAAGGCTTAAGGGTATGTAAGGAATGTATAGCGATTAAGCGCCAGCTGTCAGATGTAAGAATCAGAAGATCCAACGGTGGTTGCAGAGTCTGAAAAGAAAAGTGTCCTAAGGGAAAAGTCCTCCCAACTGAGTGACAAGCTAGAAATAAGAGATTATCACGCGCTCGTGATCTGCTTTGGCCGAGTTGTGTTTTGTATGCGATTGAGCGAGTTCAACATTTTGAAAATGTAAATCACGCAGTCGTGATATCTTATGAAAGATGAGCTATAGCTCTGTGATCGAGCGACAAAGGAATCATGCAATGCCTCCCTCATTCGCCAATGTTTTGAGATGATCATAAAATAGCTCACGACCCAGCGACTGAGGAAAAAATGAAGCATCGCATACTCGCACTCAGTAATTAAATAAAGTTATTCAGCTCGTGAGTAGGCGACTTAGTGAAGATTAGATGCAATCGCTCATTCGCACATAAGATGAATATGGAGTACTAAGTAACACAACTGAGCGACCAGACAAATAATTGTGAAGGTTAAACATAAGGGCTAGTCGCCGGGTCTCAGAAAGAAAGATGAGTTAGTCTTAACTCCTCGTGACTATGATTTCACTTGTGTCGCCTGATCGCCAAATTATGACTTGGGTTAGCCAAGGTTATGAAAGTGCATTGTCACCAAGTCTTGAGATGGAACCATGGTTAAAGATAAAAACCCACGACAAAGAGACTTAATGTAGTCGCGTAGTTGCTTGATTACAAGATCTGAAAAATGGCGGCAGTTTGTTGATGTGACAGAATAAATCTCTCAGCAACCAATCACAGGCCCGTATTTTGATCACAGTGCAAAAGGGGTAGCTGAGATGTATGACAAGTAACGAATCAGAAGGTGACATGTCAGCTCTCTTAAATGTTTTATGATTGCTCCAAGGATTCATATTTGAAAATTTGATTTCCTGTCAACCTCAAAAACTACAGCTAGGTTTTTGATTCAAGTTCACAGCATGTCGTCTTAATGACAGAACTAATGTTTCTGAATTATGAGTTGTGTACTCTGAATGATAGCTATAAATAGTTAATAGTGCATTCATTTTCCTTTACTGAGTTTTCATATTTCAGAGCCAAGTTGCTAGGTTTTCAGAGAAGGTGATATTCTGTTCAGTTGCAGTGTATCCAAAGTTGATCAGAGAGTTCTAAATTGCAGGGGATTGTGTACAGAACAAACAGTTGATATCAGAGGTAGATTTGTTTCAATATCGGTAAAAGAAAAGGGGATTTAGCATGTTGCAGACATGAGTGGAGCTGTGAGTGTCACTTCAACAAGTGGAGGAAGTGGAGAGGAACATAAAGGAAAAGCAAATTTCTCTGATGAGTTTCTGCGTCTCCTACCCGGTTCAACGCAAAACAAGAAGGTTGATGCAGGTGTTTTCAAGGATGAGTACAAGAAAATCTGAGATGCTGTGACCCTGGGCACAATAGGGTACTCTCTCTTTACCTATTTCTATAAAAATTCTGATAAGCCCATCCCTGTTTCAAACCCGTGGACATGTGGTTTGGCTAGGTTGCTAGTTCCTGATGTTTTCTTAGATGTAGACCTATTCCTTGACCTAGCAAATCATTATGATGCCCTGAAAAAGACCATCAAAAGGGATGATGGCACTACCCTGTTAATACTAAACAAAAACTCATTCATGCAAGCCTTTGGCCTATTCAGTACTATGTCTACCAAAATTGACATAAAAAAGCAAGAAAAGAGGTATAGTTCCAAGCCTGGTATTGCAAAGGGCTTACTACAGAAGCATATGCCAAAAGAATTGAAAAATTATTTAGGTCCTAAGGCTGATCCATATCCATATTATTATAAGGACCTACATTTCTACATCAAGTATAATGCTTATGCCCTTTGTAGAGTGCTAGGGATAGATGGAGACGCAGAAAGAATCAGTCATGGCATTTTAATGATGGTATTAGACTTGCAAGAGGTGCATTCAAGCACTAGCTATGATTACATACAACATATAATTGATGAAATGCATTAGGGTTTTGTTGCAACCCAGAAAAGACTAAAGAATCCCAAGGAGGAGGAGCCAAAGTTTTTGCATTATCCAGTCCTAATGCAGCTTCTTTTGTATTTCAATTTTGTAATCATGAAGGTTCAAGACTTATCCCCTCAGAGATTCTATCAAGCACAACCAAATCCTATCCAGTTTTGGGTCAGGGTTTGGAATTATACTTCTAGGGAATGTGACTACTGTGCCTTCCAAAATTGGATTGTGTATCCAATTATACAGAGTCTAGGAATAAGCAGGACTAGAGTCCCTTTGAGGGTCATACAACTGCTCAGACCTTGTGAGTATTTAGACAATTGGCCTGGAAATCATAATTGGGGTGATTTCTTCTTGGAGGAGAATTTCACCATTATCAGAGTATATGGGTGTATCCACCCACCTCATATATTGCCTTATTATGTGCCTATGAGAGTTGCTGCTATGGAATTCATTTGGCAGCTGATGCTAACAGAGAATGAACATTTTTCACCTCATAAAAATGGGACTATAACCCCTAGGTAGTTTAAAATTTCTAACTTTACAATTGGCAAGAATACCATAGATGAAGTAGGTCAGTGGTTGGAGAAGTACAGATGGGGGCAGCCCCTTATAGGTACATTGACCCAGAGGGCTTCATGGCAGGGGTCAAGAAGTTGTATACTCCAACTATCCCTAATACCAATGTCCACTGTGAATGCATAGAGGAAGATGCAACAGGGAATAACTTGGATAAAGATGACATTCACATGAGAAGATTGAGAATCTAGGAGTTGCTGAAGCTGCAGACACAAATAAAGAGAAATGGATTATCCTTTGGGGGTTTTTACCCTGACCTCATGTATTTTGACAGGATTAAAGCTATGATTGACAACTACTATGTGCTAGTAGAACAATTGGATACGGTCCTTGACAAGAAAGGTGCTCAGTCTCCTGAGCATTCAGAATCAGAATATGAGAGTGGTGATGACAGTGATTATGCACATCCTCACATGTCTCCTCCACCACAACAAGCCTCAGGGAAAGAAATGGCTGAGATCCCACAGTTGCAGAGAGAAGAAGAAAATATTATAGATCTAACAGTTGCCACTCAGCCTGATGATATAGAGGAGCCTACTGCAAAAAGACAAAAATTGGAGTTAGGAAAGCCTTCAGCAGAAGGACAGAGCAAGAAAAAGGACAAGGTTAAGGCCTTGGTACCTGGCACTAAGTTATATTATCATAACCTGAGAAAAGAAATCAGACAAGGCAAGAAGCAAAGGCCTGATCCAGAAGGTGAAGTTGAGATTCCACTCAGGACGTGTAGATGAAAGATTGCTTAATCAGCAAAAGTTCTTAGATGATGACAATTTTATAGAAACAGAGGAGTTTAAAGAATTCCTCAGGTGGCACAAAATAGAGCAAATAAAATCCCAATTGACTATGGATGGGAAGGAAACAATTACAAATGAAGCTCTTCTGGCCTTACAAAATTATGATCCTAAAAGTGAGGACATTTCCCCTGAAGTTGCCAGGAAGATGGTGCTAGGAAGTGGAATCTTATTGGTTGAAGGATGGGACTTGGCTTCTGCTTTCATTATAGATCAAATCAGAAAGTAGCTTGACCTTAAAATGGTTAGTGAAGTCCAAGTAGGTGAAATAATAAAATGATTTGGGTATAACCCAAAATCTCAAGCCTTTGCCATGTGGATTTTAAGCCCTAAAGATCAGAAGCCTCAATTAGTAAATATTCAAGAGAACATGGTGGTAAATCAGATGGTGTGGTCAGTCCAAAATACAAGAGACTTAGAAATCTCCCAAATTATGACACATTGGGCTCAACTCAATGAGGACAAGACAAAGCAATTGTTTGAAAGGTATACCACCCTGTTGGAAGAAACAAGTGCACTATCTAAGGATAGAGATATGTGCCACATACAATTGTACCAGAGGGATCAGATGATCAAAACATTAACAGATGAATTGGAGGCAAATTCTGAGGTAGTGTATGTACCAGCACAACCACCACCCCTACAGATTGAAGACAAGCCTAGGTCAGAGGAGGTTGTGGAACAAAAGGTGGATGAAGAGAAAGGAAATGCAATAGCTTTGAAGGCATTAAAAGGTATACTGCAACATAGAATAGAACTCTTAGAAGATAAAGCTGATGTTGTAGTCAACACTTATAATAAGTTGCCGGCCTTGCATACTGAGGTAATGAGGTACGTGGTTGTTCTAAACCCTTACTTCACAAAATGGTGTGCTAGGGCAAATTTGTTTGAGAAATTGTCATCTCTACAGGCCATAAGGGCAGATTTTCCTCCAATAGTCATAGAGGTTGAAGATGAGATCAAAAGAGTTAACATTTCTCGATCTTTCTTCAAAGGAAAATTGAACTAGATAGAGGCAAAATTGAATCTCTTTTCAAGTGATTTCAATAGGTTTATTCCTGCCTTAAGAGGAGAAGATGACTAGGTGAAAGCTATAGATGCCTGGAAAAATGAATTTGACACCAAGATGCCTGATGAAGAGGCTTTTCTTTTGGGAACTGAGGTTGATATAGATGGATTTTATAAGATATTAGATTAAGATTTTAAGGCAGAGACTGATATCAACAAGTTCCTACTTGATGTCAAGAACATCACTAATGCTCGATGGGACAGGCAGAAGGTGTAGGTGTAGAGTACTCAGGACTTCAACTGGCCATTAGACGATGAAGTAAAGGCTTGGGAAGTCATGACTATGCCAAAGAAAAAGAAGCTTGTAGTTGAAGAAGAAATCTTGGATGATGAATAAGGTAGACACTTGGCACTGCACTGTTCATAGATAAGATGGACAATTATTACACAAGAAAAATGTAGGTGAGCAGGCGAGCACAACTGTCTGGACTCGACATAAACATTACGAGCTACCATCTACAAATCTGATAACAGTCACCTGATCAAGAGAAGAAAAATAAATATTTGTTTACGCCTTTTGACTCAGTCCTTTCATCACTTCTTTTCTCTCTCTTTTGTCTCTCTTGTAACTTTAGGGTTAGGGTTTTGTGACCATCCAAAGCTTGTTGCATCTTTAGGGATTCCAAGATGGTCAGTAACCCTATATATAGCATAAGAGTTGTAACATTTAATGGTCTTTGATGTTGGAACATTTTGGAGAAAGAGATAATATATCACAGAATTCAGATCTTCTGGGTTTCTATCTATCTTTTCAAGCTGTATAATCTTTCATGTACAACAAGCTGGATCATATAAATAATATACGGTGCAATTTTACTCTCCTCTATTGTTGTCTCTTTACCTTGTGTGTATGCTTTTCTGTGTTAAGTTTACCAGGTATTCTGAAATATTCTAGTTATAAGGTAACCATTTAATTATTTACAAGTTTCTTTTAAGGAAAGAACTAAATATTGTAAGTAATTTCAAGGAGCATACTGCTTTGTTTAAGGATTTGATACAATAGTCTTGAGGTGATAGGATAGTTTGTAAGGCAACCTATCTTAATTGTATGAGCTGTAAGGCAGTTTAGTGTATTTTGTTTTTGTGATATCTTCGCTTATTTTTTACTCTATAGCCCAAAGGATAGGCACTGATCCAGGAAACAATCTGATAATCTATCTGTGTCTAAGATATTCCAAGTTATCAAAACCAATTAAATCAAAGTACTTTGCTACTAAGAACAAATTGAATTTGTTAAGGACCTATGTCAGTAGGACTGTGTCCATATTATTGATTCCTTGGAGAGTGAATCAACTAGGTTATCCCTCCTATAAAGAAAAGGAAGAAGGATGAGAATCCTTGTATCACTGGTTTTTTGTCATATTTAAGAATATGGTTTCTATGGTTAAATCCTATATATGATTATGCTTGGTCATTTACAAAGTGATTTATAAGTTGGTTCAATAAAGATACATGAAAAATCAGTGTCCACATCAACAAATACTATGTAAACAACAATCTTAAAAGGCAAAACCTGCCTGAGCATATGTGGAGCTCAAAAATGAAGAAGGACCTTGTCCAGTCCTTAGCAATTAGGTTTTTCTTGTCTCTGAATCAGTATTAGAAGGCATAGTTTTCAAGTAGTCATTTCAAGCATTGTGATTCATACAAGAAAAATCCTAACAGTAGGAGTTGGCTTTGTATAGATGTAATTGATTATCTAGTTTTGGCTTATTTTCTCAATAATTCAGCATGTAGATCAGTAAGATACTTGATCTTCATGAAGTGATCAAAACTAGTGCTCAGGTCAAATGCTAACTTCCTTTCACTTTCCTTCATGTCTGCATCAATCTTCACTATCTTGTTCTTGATCCCCATACTAAAGTTATTGGTGTCACTTAACTTTACAAATAGTGCTACCACATTTTTCACAGTGGTTTCTAGAGTGTTGATGATATTGGTAAGCTGCACCTAGTCAATTGCAATATTCTTTGCAATTTTTTCTAGAACCTTGTTCTTAAATTTCTTTTCTTCCTTATCGACTAACTTCTCTTGTCCACTCATATCTATGTTGATCTTGTGGACAATGTCAGCAAGTTGGTCCATTATTGAGTCAGTCTCATTGAGTTTAATCTGCAATGCATCTACAAATATGCCTTTGACATCTTCAAGTACTTTATTCCTTTTTCTTTCCTTTTGAAGCTTGTGCTCTGTAGCTCTTTTCTTCCATAGTTCTCCCAAAATATCCATTTTCTCTATAGAAAAGTTGGATTGATCCCAATTTGAAATCATAATTTATTTATCAAGATCTATCTCATTAGTAATTACTAGTTTTTATTTTCCTTTTATCTTAGGACTCAATGAAGGAATAATTTCCTTACCTTTACCTTCCTCATCCTTTGCATCAGTATTCATTCCAATTAGTTCATTGACCTTTTCAGTACCAATTTATGAATCAATGTTAACCGATGAGTCAATACTAGTAGTAGTAATATCTACCTTGTCTTTTTGTGACTCGGGTATGCTTAGCTCAGTAGTAAGTGGAGCCTGTTGCTCAGTTTCTACTTGTTCAAATGTGGATTTTGCAACCTTGTCCTTGCTCGGAGGTACTATATTTTGTATAAGAGATTTGGGTAATAATGTCATTACCTCAACTGCAAGATGCTCAACATTGGACTCTTCAATAGTTTGTACCTCAGGTAATGTATCATCATTTACTTATTTTGGAGGGTCTGTACTTGGTACTTCTTCCTTAACATTGTCTTCTTTTATCTTGAATATTTATTTCCAAACTAATGTGGCACGCTATACTACATCTTCTATGTTTTTGTTCAATATTTGGAATTCCCTAAATCTAGGGGTGTGATTATTTTGATATTTACTCAAGGCCTCTTTTACTTCTTTTCCCCTCATTATAGGCATGACTTGCTTCAATGTTTGTTTCGTTATGTCCTTTTCATTTTGGACTGCATTGTTCCAAGGGATAGAGACTTCCTTGAATAGGTCTTTAGTCATATGACTCTTCAGCGTGGAGGGGTCATATTTCAATTTTTCCATCTTCTCCACCACTTCTTCTTCAATCTCCTTATTTTCTTCCTTAGTTCTAGAAGAATAATTCAATGACTTCAAAGAACTCATAGCTCTTCCTTCTCTTCATTCTTCAATTTTCTAATCAAGTGTGTGTGTTGGTTTCATGAAAACCATAGTATCAACTTCTTCATCTTCATCCTCATCTTTACCCAGTACAATTCTTCTCCTTGATCTGCTCATGGTGATAACAAGGGTAGTGCCTTTTTCCCTTTTTTGTTTGGGTGTTGCCTTCCTCTTCTTCTAACAAGGTTCAATATTAGTCTCTTCCTTTTCTTCTTCAGATTAAACATCCTACATTTTAACTATATCCTCTTTACTCTCAGAGATGGCAAGAGAGTCAGAGGTCTTGTCATATTTCTTCTTAAATGTATCAAGCCTCTTCCTTCCTCTTTTTAATATCTTAGGAATCTTAATCTTAAAAGATATCCTACTCTTTTCTTCCTCATATATTCTAAAGTAGGGCACCTTTGGATTGGCAGGTTCATTTACAAGAGCCTTTATGATATCTCTTGTGTCATCTATGTTGACTTCATATGAAAAGGGATTTACCCATGCAACCCTAGGCTTTACTGCTTGTATATAAACTTATCACAATCATCTAGGAAACAGATTTCATCTTTTCAATATTCAACTAGTTGTTTGGGAGTTCTTTACCTACTCTACATCTTCCATTTGAAATTATCAAAGTATCCATCCATAATGTTATCAAAGTTATCTGCTAAATCAGCTATGAATTCATTAATCTGATGGATTATTGGTCTATCATTATTCCATGCTACTGTACCCTTGGAGGGAAAGAAATTATCAAAATAAAAGAGTATGTAGATTAGAAGAAAACCAAGCTTACATGAATTGGATTTGGATACTCAAATGCTTTCCATAATATTTCTCAAGTAGATGAGCTACAATTCTGCTACGTCGAATATCAGATTCTTCTTCACCACTTTGTATGCTAGGTCAACAGATTCATACAAAACACTGTTAGGTCTGCTGAAACTGTATATATTGTGGGCTATAACATGAATTCCAAATTTTAATTCCATATTAGTTACTCCATTAAGTCTCATGCCTCTACCATCCCACTCAGCAAGAGTTAACACAGCTAGGTCATCTCAGGTTAGGGTTTTGGTTGGTTTCAGCTTTTCTAGCATAGGAAACCTAGTGACATGGTGAATTATCTGCTTCATGATCTTCACATGATGTTCCAACCATAGGTTCATATCGTGGACATAGCTAAGAATATATCTCATCCATTTTGTCTAGAAATCCCTCAGCATGTGCATGATGTGTGTCAAACCCTTGATTTTGAGGTGCTTATGCTAAGGCTTTAGACTCCCATTATACATAATTCATCATATGCTTTTTTCATCTCAATAGTTCTAAGATCCTCTATGTTGCAATGATAGAAGATTCAAATGTCGTTAACCAGTAATACTTTCAAAGGAATTAGGGAATGAGCTCCCATCGGGTTTATCTCCCCTACAATTGTTGGATGAAGCTTAAACATTAGAGGATCACAAATTGCATTTCTCACCAACATCTCAGAACCTTTCTTGACCTTGCTGCTGGAAGTGGATGCCATATTCTTTGGACAAAATGATCAAAATTTTCTTTCAATCAAAAAATCACAATAAATCGCTAAGGGCTCTAAATTGATTTGTAAACTAAAAACTTTGTAAGCAATAATCTTTACAATCCTTCATTTATAAGAGATTTTCAAATGTTAGAGTATTTCATTAAATGCTTCATACATAGTAGCTGGCATGACTTGGGTGTTTCTCGAAGATTCAAATGGAAGCTCACGTGAAACCAACTTTCACTTATCAATATTGCCCGACCCAACTCAGTTAAGCAAGAGTAGCTCGGGTGTTACTAACACTCTAACTTGGGTAGAACTATAATATGTCCTCATGCATCAATATGCAGATTTGGACTTGTTAGCTTGTTTGGAACTAATGTAAGAAGGCTTGTATTACATAGTTCTATTCATCTCCTTACATACCTATTATGTAATGGTAGATTCACCCAGCTCACTATTTAGGGTGTCATTAGATCCATCATTACTTTGATCTGAATTATCTAAGGATTTCCTTACCCATTCCTTGCTCATCTAAGTTCTGATTTATGAGACTTTGGATTTTCCATTCTGAAAACCAGTATCAACTTTTTCTCTATTCATACAATTCTATCTTAGATGACCAATTTTCTTGCACACATAACATCTCTTAGTAGGATCCCTTTTTCTGAAGTGAGTCTTCATACAATTTGCACCAATGTTTCCATATTCACCATAATGACAACATCTGTACCATGTGTTGTAATCCCAACCAAAAATTGCCTTGGCTAATTGTTCAGTAGGATTCCACTTCTTAGTTATACACTCGGAAGATCTATGACCTTGTTTGTTTCAATTATAGCATTTTCCTTCAAACTTAGATTTCTCTTTGCATTCACTTTCTCTATGTCCATGTTTGTTACAACTATAGCATTTACCATTAAATTTTGAATTTCCATTGCTCCAACATTTATTTGATGTATTCCCTAACTTACCACAATGATCGCATGTAGGCTTGTTGATCTTTTGAGATCCTTGTTGTGAGGATTCACCTTGTTTAGTATAACCTAATCCAGTCTATCCATGATGTCTAAATTCTATTGACTGATCCATTCTAGTTTTTGAATTCATCACACTTTTATTAGTTTGTTTTTTAGTATTGAGATCATTCATCGGTCTTTCAGTATCTGTCCTTAGATAGAAAACTTCTTGTGTTCCATTTTTGAGTTGACTTACCAAATTAGTTTGTTGAAGTGAAAAGTGTTGGATTTCATTTTAATTTTCCTACAATCTTGTACTCAATAGTTTTTTATCTTCTTGTGCTATATTTATGTCATCTTCTTCTTTGTTGTTTAGTTCCATGACTTCACATATTCTTATTGAGTGAATTTCCTATTCTCTTTTCAACATTCTGACTTCTTCACGTAAAGTGAGATTATTTGTAAGTAAGTCTTCAATGGCTGTATCAGCTTCTTCAAAACTTCTTTCCTTGCAAAAGTCTTTAATTCTTTCATCTATATAGTTCTTGTCATTCATCTGCACTATTAATTCTTTTCTCCTTTTCAGGGAAAGAGAGAGTTTCTCCTTAAGTTTCATGATATTATCCATGGCCACTTTAAGATATATATATATATATATA
>MU227082.1:1898461-1923837 GCA_018584345.1 Thuja plicata
CAGCATCTCTAAAAGGTAAGGCTCTTGAATGGTTCAGAACTTTAACTATTGGGTCTATTACTTCTTGGGATGAATTAGGGGATGCATTAAGTAAGAATTTTGAGGATAAATCAGATAACTTGTCTCTTGTTGAGCAGTTAACAGCCATTAAGAGAGACCCTCAAGAACAAATGACAGATTACAATAGTAGATTCCTTAAGACATGGAATAGAATTCTAGTTTCGGTCAAACCATCAGCAGACCATGCCTTTTTATACTATTTACAAAGTCTGAATGGTCAAATATATGTCATAATCCAGTCTATGGGAGGCACTTCCTTACCCAAAGCTTTTGACATAGCTGTCAGGGCTAAGAATTGTTTGATTCAAGCAGGAATGATAGCTAGAAGACCACCAATGCCTATCTTTCCTAGCCTTCAACCCATTGCTCTTGCACAAGTGCCCCCATTTACCCCTATTCCCATATTGGCTTCCCAAGCTAGTACTAGTGGCCACGAACATGCTAAGGCATGTTTTTCTCAGGAGTTACAAGAAATAAAGAGTAGCCAAGCTACTAGTATGCAAGAAATGATAAGCTTACTACAAACCTTGACAAAGGAGGTTACAAACTTGAAGAAATAGAATCAAGGTGGGCTTTCTAATTTTAAATCTTGTGTTTACCGCATGAAAAAATGGTCAAAACCCCTTTTCAAATCATGCTTTTTGCCTCATCGTTCAATCGCAATCAATTTAGGTTAAGGTCTTTAAGTTCCGCGAGTGGGCGATGAGGTGTTTTAAAGGGTGAATCACACAATCATGATATCTCATGGCAGTCAATGTTTTAGTTTCGCGAGTGCGCGATGAGGTCATATTATAGTGGTCGCCCACTCGCATAGGTTCTAACTCATGTGTTTTGTGCAGTGCAAGTGCGCGACGAGGACATAAAATACTGATGT
This sequence comes from Thuja plicata, assembly GCA_018584345.1. NCBI lineage: Eukaryota > Viridiplantae > Streptophyta > Pinopsida > Cupressales > Cupressaceae > Thuja > Thuja plicata. Next base: position 1,899,396 of record MU227082.1, read on the forward strand.
GAAATTGCATCGCTTAGTCACACATGTAGTTTCAAGGTTCTTAAAGGTCCGCAACCGAGCGACTAAGTGATTGTTCAATACTATCGTGCACTCGCCAATGTTTTAAGATGATCAAGTAGCAGCTCGCGAGGGTGCGATGAGCAAAGGAGGAGACTTATCGCTTAGTCGCCAGTTCATAAAAATGATGAAGTGTTAGCTCGCAAGTACACCATGAGAAAAGAAGGTAGCTAATCACTCACTCGCCGATCAATGAAAGAAAAGGAGGAACAACTCGCGAGTGAGCAACTGAAAGGAAAAAGTGTATGGTCGCGCACTCGTGGTCAATAATGAAAGCAGAGAATAAAGGCTCAAGAGTTTGCGACCGAGTAAAAAGACAGATGCCATCACTCAATCACACATGAGATTAGGATAGAATATGTAGAAAAGGGAGGTTTTGCTCAGTTTGCATTATTTCCCAACTTCATCAAAATATTCTAAATTATAGGAAATTATGCACAGAACAGTCTACTGATTTTTGAAATAGATTTGTTTCAATATCGGTAAAAAGAAAAAGGAGATTCGGGATGGGACAGGTCAAGGAGTAGAAGGCATCGCTCACTTGTAGAAGGAAAAGAGACAGAAAGAGATTAGATATTTTTCTTGGATGCTCGGATATTTGACAGAGGAAAGATCAGATTTTTGAAAAGATCAGAGGATGCATTTTTGGGGCTGCAGAACAGTTATTGCAATTTAGAGACTTTTGTGACTCTTCTAGAGGGATAGGGCTGCTTCTGTGAAGGGGAATTTATGTTGATATTTCCTGGGTATGACTTTTGCGTCACCAAGTGGTATTTTGTATATTTTTTAAGGGGCTAAGCGGTGACTGGACAGGCCAAAATTCGATCAAGAAGTTATTGCTCTCCAAAAAATGCAGTTGGCTAAAAAAGCATAAGTATGAGTTGAGGAATCATTTTGTAAGGAGTTCTGATTTATGTAAGGAGGCATTCTTGTGACATTTTCTTTGTCCTTGATGTATTTTTGCAGAAGTCTGCAATTCATTGTGAGAAATAATATGCAGAGCTTGAAGTTCTTTGAATCAATTTATTGAATTGTGTCAGCCTTGTCTCTTTTCTGCTGGTTGTATGCGTTGTAGATGGTTGTATGCGTTGTAGATGGTTGATGGGTTAATTATGAATGATTTTATTTCCTTTTAATCACATACCTTTGTAGCATCTACTCGCAGAAGAGTATGTTTGCTTGCAAGTTGTAACTAGTGTCTTACTTTTTGAGCTGTTAACTGTGAAGTCTTTTCCTCTTAACAGTTTAACCATGACCTTGTTATGAAATATTAATGCATGCCTATACAAGATATTTGTGTTTTACCTCCAATTCATGTTAGTTGACCCAGGACTTAACCCTGTGTGTGTTATGTTTTCATGTCAAATTTGGTGCATCACCTAGTAGGTAGTTTGCTTTCAGTTATTTCCCTTTCCATGCAATCCTTCTAACCCTTTTCCCCTCAAGTTTACTTTCCTGTTTAAGAGCAAGCTAAGGTGATTATCCAAGAGGAACCAGCCTAGAATCTGAAGGTCTCATCTCGGTTAGCAGAGGTCCCACAACCTTGAGATGACTCCCTTGTTATACTGGATTATCAAGACCAAGAGAGCTTGAGATCAGAGGCGTAAATTCAGTGTATAACATTTTTGAAGACCATCCTTCCAACAACAAGGCCAAGGTCCTAATCAACAGTATCAAAATCAAGGACCACCTTATCAACAAAATAGGCCACCGTACCAAGGAGGCTATCAAGGGAAAATACAAGGTTTTAGTCAGAGGCCATTCTAACCATATAACCCTGCACCTCTTAATTCTGAAAATCCAGTCAGGGAGATGGTGCCTAGTCAAAACAATGTGGTTATGGATAATGAATGGTGTTTTCCTTGCAATCAGCCCCACAATCAGGCCACATGTTCTAATGGGTGGATTAACCAAGCTCTGATGATTCAGAATGCCTCACAAGCTCAAACATAGTTTTCATTCGGTGGGGCGGCTCCTCAGCAAGAAACACAAGAAAATGAAACTGCTCTTTTCAATTGGGAGCAACTGGACTCCAGTGGAGTCAATAGTGAAGAAGCTTTTGCTGCTTTCACAAGAACAAAGAGGAGAGCTCAAGACATGGAGAGAGCTGATTCTGGTACCCAAGCAACTACATCTGTGGAGTCAGTACAACAAACTTTTCCTGCCACAACAAAGAAGGACAAGTTCCAAAGGGGGCAGAACCCATCATAATAAAAGCACAACAAAGAGGACACTCTACGACACCTTACAAAATTGTGGACAATATGAAGAAAGTGAATGTCACTATGTCTATGTGGGACTCTTTAGCCATTCCAGGACAGCCTGAGATTTTAAAGAAGGCCATATCAGAGGTGATAACTCCTCAACCTACAAAAGAGGCTGTGAAGTTAGTGTTGGTTCACACTGATCAGGAGAGGGAGACTCCAAGCAATAACCTCAAAGCCAACCCCACGCAAGGTAGGAGCTTGAAACCTCCTCCCTTTTATGTATCATTGATCATTGGTAAGTATTTAGTACATAATTTCATGGTAGATAGTGGGGCTACTAGCACTGTAATGCCCAAGAAGGTGGCCGACCAATTAGGACTGTAATGTCATACAGCTTGATGGGTCCTCAGTCAGCACTATAGGTGTGGCTAAGGATACCAGTCTTATCTTAGATGCTAGTCCTAATTTTTCCATCCTCCTTGACATATATATCATAGATCTCCCTGCATTGTTTGCTATATGTTTATCAAGAGAGTTCACAGCCAAGATAGGTGGTTATTTATCTTCTGATTGGTTCCACATGTTGTTTCACACAAGATATGGTACCAAGGTTACCATTAAGTCAGAAGAGTTGGCAGCACACCATGTAGAGCCTTATGTGTCCAGTACAATCAATGTTAACTACCACATATTTGATAACAGTGATTTCCAAACCTTTAGTGAAGCAAGCACTAAGATAGGGGATACCCCTAATTTTTTCTTGGATGAAAGAGAATTAGAACACATCGTTTGGAATGCTGGTTTGGGAAACTATTTGTTGCAAGAAGGTGATGCTATAGAGCCCAACCTTTTCAAGGATGTTGATTTAGAGGATCAGAGTGATCAAGTTTGGGAGCTATATTTTGATGGAGCTAGAAGTAGACATGGTTCTGGTGGAGGTGCTATGATGGAGTCCCCAAAAGGAGAAAGGTATTATGCTACCTTTAGATTCAGTTTTTCCTGCACCAACAACATTGCAGAATATGAGAGTCTAGTCAATGGACTGGAATAGGCTAGAAAGAGAGGGCTTAAAGCCTTAAAAGTTTATGGTGATAGTGAACTTGTTGTCAGCCAAGTAAGAGGGATAAGTGCAACAAAAAATGATGCAATGAAAGCATACAAACATAGAGTTTGGGATGCAATTGAAGAATTTTGTGCTTTCAACATTGTTGCTATCCCTAGAAAGTTAAATCAAAATGCTGACAGGTTGGCTGCCATTGGATCTCAGTTTGACATCCTTGATAGAATTGCAAAAGAAGCAGACCAACAGCACATCAATATTATTGTCAGACCTTCGATTCCTGATAAGAATATTAATTGGCAAGTGTTTGACAATGATGAGCAAATTTTGTAGTTCTTATTTGAAGAGGATGTCTTTTCAAGGCACAATCAAGAGAGGTTATCACAGAACTATGGTGATCAAGTGTTATAGCTGAAATCTAATAAGATGCCTAAAGGTCTTGTTACTTTAGAGACTATCTTCAACAAGGATGACGAAGTCAAGAAAAATAAGGCTGGCCTGGTAGTCCAACAGGAGCACAGTGCTGAATTGGAGTTGGAACCAGGTAAGAGCATACAACTTGGAAAGGTAAACACTGATTCAGAAAAGTAGGCTTATACTAAGTTATTCAAAGAATTCAGTGATCTCTTTGCCTAGCAATATGAAGATCTCAGAGGTTTCGATCCTGCCCTTGCTCAGCATACCATTGAATTGGAGTCTAGTGCTAAACCAATGAGACAAAAGCAAAGGCCTATCAATCCCAAGCTTGAACCACTCATGCATAAGGAGGTGCTTAAACTAATAGAGAGTGGTATCATATATCCCATTAAGCATACTAGTTGGGTTTCCAATCTTGTTCCTATCAGAAAGAAAAATGGGGAGCTGAGGTTATGTGTTGATTTCAGGGATTTGAACAGAGCCTCATTAAAAGACTGCCATCCACTACCCTCTATGGAACAAATTCTACAATGTGTCTCTGGATCTGAGAGATTCTCATTTTTGGATGGCTATTCTGGATACAATCAAATCATAGTAAAAGAAGAGGATCAATATAAAACTGCATTTACAACCAAGTGGGGAACCATGGCTTATCAAAAGATGCCCTTTGGTTTGTCAAATGCAGGTGCCACATTTCAAAAGGGAATGGACATGGCCTTTAAAGACCTCATGTATAGGTTTGTGTTGGTCTACCTAGATGACATAACTATCTACTCAAAGCATGCAGCAGATCACATGAGACATTTGAGGCAGATTTTTTAAAGATGCAGAGAATTTGGGATATCCCTTAATCCCAAGAAGTGTATGTTTGCGGTCCATGAGGGAAAATTGTTGGGATATGTAGTATCTAAAGAGGAATTATGGTAGATCCTGAAAGGATTGCAGCCATCTTGGAACTACCATTACCACATCACAAGAAAGGTCTCCAATCTTTCATAGGAAATATTAACTTTGTTAGGAGGTTCTTGCCTGATATTGTAGAATTACTCAAGCCTTTGACAACCATGTTGAAGAAAGGTTCTTCTTTCAGTTGGACCAAAGAAGGAAAGGCCAAATTCCAAGCCATTAAAGAATCATTGATAGAGGCTCCTTCCCTATTGAATCCAAACTTTGAAAAGGATTTTATCCTTTATGTTATGGAGGTCATGACGCTATCTTTGCAATGCTGACCTAAGAAAATTCAGAAGGATTGGAGCATCTTGTTGCTTTCTTCAGCAAAGGTTTAGAAGAGTATGAGCATAGGTACTCTTTTTTAGGAAAGCATGTTCTTGCTGTAGTAAAGAGCCTAAAAAAATTTAGATATCTATTGACTCACAGCAAGGTGCATTTAAAGGTTACTCACCCTAGTGTCAAAGAGTTTTTGCTTTCCAAGGATCTAAAAGAGAAAAGAGCTGGTTGGATCACCAAGGTGATGGAATATGATGTAGATATTCAAACTACCAAGTTGGTTAGAGGCAGGGGTCTTTGTGAACATTTGGCAGGGGATGAGAATACAAAGAAATCAGAGCCACTGGATGCATCTCTGGTGGTGCATTCTATAGAAAATCAAGCCAAGGCAACAGGTTGGTTGCCTAATATGATCCATTATTTAAAGACAGGACAATGTCTTGTAGGGATAGACTCAGCAAAAAGAAGATATTACAGGTTACAATCTATTCCCTTTGTGTTGATTGATAATGTCCTTTTTAGAAAAGATCACAATGGTGTTCTTTTGAGATGCATAGATTCAGATAAGGTAGCGGATGTCCTGTTTGAATTCCAGGATGGGCCAGCTGGTGGTCATTTTTCTCCTAGGACTACTACTTATAAAATCATGAGGGCCAGGTACTATTGGCCATCTATCTTCAAGTATAGTCATGATTATGTTAGGAAGTGCATCAAGTGTGCCTTATTTGTAGGAAAAGAAAAGCTCGCTGCTCTGCCCCTTCAACCAATCAAAGTTGACCAACCTTTCATGAAGTGGGGCATAGATTTCATAGGTGTGATCAACCCTCCATCTAGTGCAGGACACAAGTGGATAATCACTGCAACCAATTATTTCACTAGATGGAGAGAAGCAGTGGCCTTAAAGGAGGCCAATGAGAGTGTTGTCCTAAACTTTTATGATGATTTAATTCATAGGTTTGGCACTCCTTATTCAATTGTTTCAGATAATGCACTGGCGTTTACAGGCCTTAAAGTCTCAGATTGGGTGGTTAAGAATGGCATTTATCTAAATACCAGCTCAAATTATTATCCCCAAGGTAATGATTTGGCAGAATCTACAAACAAGAACCTAATCAGAATAATTAAGAAGACTCTTCAGGACAATCAAAGGGATTGGCATACAAAACTTAAGTCTGCCTTGTGGTTAGATAGAATTACCCCGAAGAAGATCATTGGTAATTCTCCATACATGTTGGTGTATGGTAGAGAGGCTGAACTTTCCATTTCAATAGAATTACTAGCTCTAGACTTAGCCACTCAGTATGCCCTGTTTGATAAAGAGAATCCCCTACAGATCAGGTATGCTCAATTGATGGAATTGGAAGAAATCAGAGACAAATCTATGAAAGATATGGAATTCCATCAGAATCAAACCAAAAGGAGCTTTGAAAAAAGAGCCAGGGGAAAGAACTTCAAGGTTGGAGATGTGGTTCTCAAGTGGGATGAGTTCAGATCCAAAGCTGGCAGGCACACAAAATTTGATTACTTTTGGGGTGGACCATTTGTTATAATAGAGTGCAGGGGATCTAACGCTTTCCAACTTTCAACTCTTAACGGAGATGCCCTGCCAATCTCAGTGAATGGTTTCCACTTGAGGCCTTACTTTGAGGTTAATCCCTCTCTATAGGTCCTTGTTTTCTTGTAAGCAGTTCCCTTTTTTTTTTCTTTCCCTGCTTTCTAGTGTAGTTTCCATGTTTTCCAAGAAGTGCACGTGCACATTTTTGCCCTGTCAAGTTTTGTGCTCAAGAGATGACTCCATTCCCAATGGATAGTTTGATGTCAATAGGCTACAGGTTTTCATGTCTAGCAGGCTGACATCCCGCAGAAGTTGCCAAAATGTTGCCCAAATTTTCCATCCTATGCAATTTGGTCTGATCTTCCCTGTGTGATCGTCTAACCCCTTTATCCCTCCTAAAGTGCCTGTTTACCAATTTTTGGTACCAAGGTCAATCGGGTAAATTTTCTATGTTTTGAATGGAGTAGGGTAAAATTCTCAGTTCTGTTGGATCACATTCATACTCATTCTCTGAATTTCTTGCTTTCTGCTCTTTCCCAGGCTTTCTGATTTTAAATCATGTGTTTACCACGTGAAAAAATGGTCAAAACCCCTTTTCAAATCATGCTTTTTGCCTCATCGCGCAATCACGATCAGTTTAGGTCAAGGTCTTTAAGTTCCGCGAGTGGGCGATGAGGTGTTTTAAAGGGTGGATCATGCAATCATGATATCTCATGGCAGTCAATGTTTTAGTTGCGCAAGTGCACGACAAGGTCGTATTATAGTGGTTGCCCACTCGCATAGGTTCTAATTCATGTGTTTTGTGCAGTGCAAGTGCACGATGAGGACATAAAATGCTGATGTGAAATTGCATCGCTCAGTCGCACATGTAGTTTCAAGGTTCTTAAAGGTCTGCGACCGAGCGACTAAGTGATTGTTCAACACTATCGTGCACTCGCCAATGTTTTAACATGATCAAGTAGCAACCTGCAACTATGCGATGAGGTAAAATTTGGAGGTCATCGCTCAGTCGCCAGTGAATAAAGGTGAACAAAAAGTAGCTCGCGAGGGTGCGAAAAGCAAAGGAGGAGACTTATCGCACAGTCACCAGTTAGTAAAAATGATGAAGTGTTAGCTCGTGAGTACGTGACGAGAAAAGAAGGTAGCTAATCACTCACTCACCGATCAATGAAATAAAAGGAGGAACAGCTCACGAGTGAGCGACTGAAAGGAAAAAGTGTATGGTCACACACTCACGGTCAATAATGAAAGCAGAGAATAAAGGCTCGTGAGTTTGTGACCGAGTAAAAATATATATGCCATCGCTCACTCATACATGACATTAGGATAGAATATGCAGAAAAGGGAGGTTTTTCTCAGTTTGCATTATTTCCCAAGTTCATCAAAATATTCTAAATTGCAGGAAATTATGCACAGAACAGTCTGCTAATTTTTGAAATAGATTTTTTTCAATATCCGTAAAAAGAAAAAGGAGATTCAGGATGCGACAGGTCAAGGAGTAGAAGGTATCGCTCACTTGTAGAAGGCAAAGAGATAGAAAGAGATTAGATATTTTTCTCAGACGCTCGGATATTTGACAGAGGAAAGATTAGATTTTTGAAAAGGTCAAAGGATGCATTTTTGGGGCTGCAGAATAGTTATTGTAATTCAGAGACTTTTGTGACTCTTCTAGAGGGATAGGACTGCTTCTGTGAAGGGGCATTTATGTTTATATTTCCTGGGTATGACTTTTGGGTCACCAAGTGGTATTTTGTAGATTTTTGAAGGGGCTAAGCGGTGACTGGACAAGCCAAAATCCGATCAAGAAGTTATTGCTCTCCAAAAAATGTAGTTGGCTAAAAAAGCATAAGTATGAGTTGAGGACTCATTTTTTAAGGAGTTCTGATTTATGTAAGGAGGAATTCTTGTGACATTTTCTCTATCCTTGATGTATTTTTTGCAGAAGTCTGCAATTCATTGTGAGAAATAATATGCAGAGCTTGAAGTTCTTTGAATCAATTTATTGAATTGTGTCAGCCTTGTCTCTTTTCTGCTGGTTGTATGCATTGTAGATGGTTGATGGGTTAATTGTGAATGATTTTATTTCCTTTTAATCACGTCCCTTTGTAGCATCTACTTGCAGAAGAGTATGTTTGCTTGCAGGTTGTAACTAGTGTCTTACTTTTTGAGCTGTTAACTGTGAAGTCTTTTCCTCTTAACAGTTTAACCATGACCTTGTTATGAAATATTAATGCATGCCTATACAAGAGATTTGTGTTTTACCTCCAATTCATGTTAGTTGACCCAGGACTTAACCCTGTGTGTGTTATGTTTTCATGTCAAATTTGGTGCATCACCTAGTAGGTAGTTTGCTTTCAGTTATTTCCCTTTCCATGCAATCCTTCTAACCCTTTTCCCCTCAAGTTTACTTTCCTGTTTAAGAGAAAGCTAAGGTTATTATCCAAGAGGAACCAGCCTAGAATCTGGAGGTCTCATCTCAGTTATCAGAGGTCCCACAACCTTCAGATGACTCCCTTGTTATACTGGATTATCAAGACCAAGAGAGCTTGAGATCAGAGGCGCAAATTTAGTGTATAATAGTAACTTGTTGAGTATTGGTGTTTGGGACTAAGACAGACCTTGTGATTAGGTCCCATTGTTTTGGAACATTGTGATAACCTCTACTAATTCCTATTTGATACTTGTGATAAGTATACCAACACTAGACCTTGCACATTGGGTGTTAAGGAGTTCAATCTTCACCAATTTGCTCATTGTTTGGGAGGCTTTCGCTGACCACTGCTGCATCATTAGGAGTGTCAGATTTCAATTTCAATCATGAAAATAGACTTAGAATGGTCCATTTAGCCAAGGGTGAAATTTTTGCAAAAAATAGAGCACTTTGAAAAATTAGGTCAAACGCTATATAAGGCCTGGAGGGGTCATTTTCAAATCATTATTCATCTTTGAATTTAGTGATGGCAAGGGCTCCAACTGACATTGATAGCATTCCTATGCATTCACATCAATTTGAGTGCTCTCAATGACATAACTGACCAGCAGAGTATGACGCACCTGTAAGTAATCAAAACTTGATCTTGTATTTCAGAAATTTTTTATTATCAATTTTTAGCATTTAGAATGTTTTTAGGGCTTTTTAATGTTGTCGCGTCCAATCTCACGTGAGGAAATAGTTTCCTCATGCCAGCCCATGTCATCTTTTGTTCCAGGAATCTCTTTCCTCATGCGGTTCAGAGGTTCCTCGCATGGGCCCCTCTCTTATGCTCATGCAAAGAGCATGCGGGAACACATCCTGCCTTGCGTGAGTGAGAAAGCTCACGTGGGAGAAGAGTTTCCTCATGCAGGAAAAGAGTTTTCTCACATGGAAAACTGGAAAAAATCAAAAGTTGTCATTTTCTTGCATCGCAAAATTAGCTAGTTGCAATATCTCAAAACTGTGTGTAGGATATGTCCATAGCTGTGGTTGTTGTCTTTTGTTTTGAAAAAATCATCATTGTTGAGGTACTAATCCAATTTTGTCACTTTCTTTGTAGGTCAACCTCCTTGACATCGATTTCCGATCACATCATCTTGTCATGGGTGAGTTGCTTGAGAGATTATCAGATGCTGATGGTGCCCACATTGACAGGCTAGGATTGACTTACCTTCATGATGTACCTCATATTTAGGTAAATCACAGATTAATGGGTGCCTTGGTTGAGCGTATCCATTCAGAGATGAACACCTTTTACTTGTCGCAGGGGGAGATGATAGTTACTCCTAAGGACGTATACTAGATTCTGAGAGTGCCTTTCCATGGAGCTAGTGTGGAGTATATCACACAACCTAGAGAGGGTACACAGGCTTTGAGAACCATCTTTCAGGATGATTTGGTGATGGGCCAGGCCATCTCATGGGAGGAGTTGATATGCAACTACGATAGAGATCATCCCCTAGCAATTGTACTAGCACTATTTTTGAGTTGCCATTTTGTTCCTGATCATGGTTAGCACGAATTAGAGTGCAGCTAGGGAGTTATGTTGTGGAAGATGCTAGCCGCACCTGCAGTTACTTTTGGATGGGGCGAGTTCATTCTTGCTAAGATGTACCATGAGATGCATGAGATTGTGTATCAAGGTGCCCATACCATGGCAGAAGGAGTCATCATACTACAGATCTAGGCGTGGGAGCACCTTCCCATATGCAAGTCGATATTCCATGATACACGATAGCCTTTAGACCCATACATTTATAGATATGCAGGACCGATGACCCAACGCATGTTGGGTAAGACCGAGCAGTGGAGGTCTTAGATAGATGACATGATAGTAGTCATATGGCGACCTTGGGCAAGCACTGAGGTATGGAATGATGCTCGCCATGAGTTATCATACATGTTCTGTTCACAACCTCTGATAGGATGTACCATTAATTTCATTGAGTGCTTCTTGCTCACACATGTATTATGCTAGTTTGGGAGACTACAGGATGTGTCTTTAGAGTATTGCATATACACCTGATTCATCAATGAGACAAAGAAGGGCTGGCAGAGATAGCTTGACAAGGGCCGCAGTATGATAGACACCTAGGTACCACTAGCTAGGTGGGATTATATGGCCATGGTGATGAATGCAGGTATGACACCTGCATATAGAGATCACCTGTTAGCACATCTATTCCCTAGGTTTACAGCTCCAATTGTGTTGATACAGCAGGTGGTACAGACACCACCACAGCAGCAAGCACAATAGGTCCCTCCCCAGGTAGAGTAGCCATAGGGATAGTAGCCACCTTTACAGCAGTAGGAGAGGGTTGTACGACCATGAACATCTTAGACTGATATTCCCATTAGACCGATGGGATCAGATGCAGGTGTTGGGCCCAGTGGTAGTTAGGACATGACCACTGAGCAGGTAGATGATACAGTTATGGTTGATGTTGTTCTGACTGATCCTCCAATAGGTGGACTAGTAGCGCAATTGCAGGAGGCTCTTCGGAGAGTCAGAGAGAGCCCGACAGTCTCAGAGGGAGCATGACGAGCTCCATACATAGGTGATCATTTGAGATACATGGATATCAGAGCGAGACTGGGAGATCTGGGAGTTGCGATAGGAACTAGCAAGATCATAGCTAGAGACTATATATGAGGCTACTCACACTTCTTATTATTATGTTGCGTACACTATTGGAGTGCCTAAGGCAGCGGATCAGATTTAGCCTTTTACAGAGTATGTTGGTGCATGGGTTGTTCAACCGGGACCACTTCCAAGGGGCCTCCTCCTGAGTAGCATGGTATGCCACCTCCTCCAGGTGGTTAGATGAGATACATTGACACCCATATTGTACCACCATTTTGACATATTATGCTCAAGTAGCACCCTTGTACTTTTTGACTGATCAATATATATATGAGCTCAATTTTTGGCATCATTGTACATCTTTATATATTTCTTTAGATATGTATGTTTTATGAGATGATTTCCCATATGATTAGATGTATGGTTTAGAGATGTATGCCATGGATGGATATGTAAATGTTTATGCACATGTTTTATTGATGTATGGAAATACTATGATAGATGTTAGATGGATAAATGCTATGTATGATTTGATTTATGCTTATAATGGATGCACATGTTTATGGATATATAAATTCAAATGAATCTATGGAAATGCACTTTTTGAAAATCAATGTAATGTAATGAATGCAATGGTACTAATCATCTCATGTAGGATATCACAATATACAATAGGTACTAACCAAAATAACACGAATCAAAGATTGAGAGCGAGGACCAGACACTTGTGCAGTCGAGAGGAGGCCATGCTGAAAGATGAGGACCCCTGAAGAATGAGAAGATAAATGAAGAGAGCACAAAAAATACCATGATGCAAGCCTAAAATACGAATGCAAGCCTACAATGCAAAATGCAAGCCTAAGCTAAATGCAATCCTAGGGCTTGGTTGTTGGACTCATTATATTTATCATCATTGAGTGCTTTTGGATCATCGGAGTCAATACAATCCTTATTGGTGCCCCTGCAACCATAAGAATATGAATATGACTTTCATCAGATAAAATGTAGGAAACGAACGTAAGCACCGAGGCACAAAAGCCAAGGTGACCTGAACATTATTTCCAATTTGATGTAATAAAAGTTCACAAGTAAACTATTAGGGATTTTTCTTGTATGAATCACAGTGCTTGAAATGACTACTTGAACACCATACCTTCTAATACTAATTTAGAGACAAGAAAATCCTAATTGCTAAGGACTGGATAAGGTCCTTCTTTATTTTTGAGCTCCACATATACTCAGGCAGGTTTTACCACTTATGATTGTTGTTTACACAGTATGTATTAATGTGCACACTGATTTTCTATGTACCTTTGTTACACCGACTTATAAATCACCTTGCAAATGATCAAGCATAACCAGATGCAAGATATAACCATACCAACTTAGGGTCTTAAGTATAGCGAAATTCAGTGATACAAGGATTTTCACCCTTCTTTCTTTTGATGTAGGAGGGATAACCAAATGATTTACTCTCCAAGGAATCACCAAAATAGACACTCTCCTGCTGACATAGGTCCATACTGAGTTTAGTTTGTTTGTTCTTAGTAACAAGAGTATTTTGATTAAATTGGTTTTGATACCTTGAAATAACTTGGACAATAATAAGTTATCAGACTGATTTTTGGACCAGTGTCTATCCTATGGGCTACAGAGTCAAATAAACTAAGATATCACATAACAAAGTACAGTAAGCTGCCTTACAGCCCACATGCAATTCAAATAATTTGCCTTACAAATTACCCTGTTACCTCTAAACGATTGTATCAAATCTTTAAACAAAGCAGTATGCTCCCTAAAACTACTCACAAAACTTAGTTCTTTGCTTAAAAGAAACTTGCAAGCAATTACATAGTTACCTAATAACCAAAATGCTTCAGAATGCCTTGCAAAATTAAACACAAAAGAGCATACACAGAGAATAAAGAGACAGCAATTGAAGAGAGTAAAATTGTACTGTATTTTATTTATATGATCCAGCTTCCATACATGAAAGATCTTGCAACTTCAAAAGATAAATAGAAGTTCAAAATATCTGAATTCTACAATATATTTTTCTCCTTTCAAAAACATTCCAACATCAAAGACCCTTTATAATTACAACTCTTTTTCTATATATAGGTTATTGACCATCTTGGAATCCCTTAAGGATGCAACAAGCTTCGGATGGTCAAAGAAAACCTAACCCTAAAGTTACAAGAGAGAGAAAAAGAAAGAGAGAGAAGAAGCGGTGAAATGACCAAGTCAAAAAGATAGAAACATATATTCTTGGTTCTTCTCCCAATCTGGCGACTGCAATCAAATTTGGATAGATGGTAGCTGGTAGTATTTATGTTGAGTCTGGATAGCTGTGCTTGCATACTAACCTACATTTTCCTTTTGCAATAACTGTCCCTCTTATCTTGAACAGTGCAGTGCCAAGTGTTCACCTTACTCATCATCCAAGATTTCTTCTTCTACTATAGGCTTCTTTTTCTTGGGTGTAGTCATCACTTCTCAAGCTTTTACTTCATCATTCAATGGCCACTTGAAGTCCTGAGTACTCTATACTTGCACCTTTTGTCTGTCCCATCTAGCATCAGTGATATTTTTTTACATCAAGTAGGAATTTGTTGATGTCAGTCTCTACTTTGAAGGCTTCATCCAATATTTTATTGAATCCTTCTATATCAACATCTGCTCCCAAAAGAAATGCCTCATCACTAGGCATCTTGGTGTCAAACTCACTCTTCCAAGCATCTACAGCCTTTACTTGATCATCATCTCCCCTTAAGGAAGGAATAAACTTATTAAAATCACTTGAAAAGAGGCTTAACTTAACCTCTATCTAATTTAATTTTTCTTTAAAGAATGAGAGAGCAATATTGACTCTTTTGATCTTATCTTCAACTTGAGTTACTATTTCTAGAAAATCTGGTCTGATGGATTGTAAAGATGATAATTTCTCAAATAACTTCACCCTAGCATACCACTTAGTAGAGTAAGGGTTTAGAATGGCAAGGTACCCCATTATCTCAGTATGCAAAGTTGGCAATTTCTTGTATGCATTGACTACAACATCAGTTTTATCCTTTAGAATCTCGATTCTATGTTGTAGTATGCCCTTCAATGCCCTCAAAGCAATCGCATTTCCCTTTTCTTCATTTACCTTTTGTTCCACAACCTCTTCTAACTTAGGCTTATCCTCAATTTGCTTTGGTGGTGGTTATGCAAGTACATATACCACCTCAGGCTTTGTTTCTAACTCTTTCAGCAATTTCTAAATCATCTGATCCCTTTGATACAATTGTATATGGCACATCTCCTTGTCCTTAGACAATGCACTTGTCTCTTCTAACCAAGTACTACATCTTTCAGACAATTGTTTAGTCTTGTCTTCATTCAGGTGAGCCCAATGGGTCATAATTTGAGAGATCTCTAAATCCTCTGTATTCTGTACAGACCACACCATTTGATTTCCCACCATATTTTCTTGGATATTTACTAGTTTGGGCTTTTGGTCTTTTGGGCTTAGGCTCCACATTCAAAAAAGCCTGAGATTTTGGGCTATACCCAAATCCTTTTATCACATTTCCCATCTGGGCCTCACTAGCCATTTTGAGATCTGGCTACTTTCTGATTTAGTCTATGATAAAGGTAGATGCCAAATCCCATCCCTCAGCCAATAATATTCCACTTCCCAGCACCATCTTCCTGGCATCCTCAGGTGAAATATCCTCATTTTTAGGATCATAATTTTGTAAAGACACTAGGGCTTCATTTGTTATCATCTCTTTCCCATCCATAGTTAATTGGGATCTTATCTGCTCTATTTTAAGCCATCTTAGGAAGTCTTTAAAGTCCTCTATTTTCACAAAGCTATCATCACTTAGAAATTTTTGTTGATGAAGAAATCTTTCATCAACACAAGCCTTGAGCGGCATCTCAACATCATCTTCTAGGTCAGGATGTTGCTTCTTGCCTTCCCTAATTTCCTTTCTTAGGTTATGATCATATAACCTACTACCAGGTACTAAGGCCTTAGCCTTATCTTTTCCCTTGCTTTGTCCTTCCATTGAAGGCTGCCCTAATTCCAATTTTTGCCTCTTTGCAGTAGGCTCCTCTACATCATCAGGTTGGGTAGCAACTATCAGATCTATAATATGACCCTCAGCTCCCTGCAACTGTGGAACTTCAGCCATATCCTGCTCTGATGCTTGTTGTGGTGAAGGAGACATAGTAGGACATGCATAGTCACTGTCACTACCACTATCATATTCTGACTCTGAGTGTTTAGGCATCTGAGCACCTTTCTTATCAAGGACTGTATCCAGTTTCTCTATAAGCACATAATATTTTTATATCATGGCCTTAATTTTATCAAAATATGGGAGGTCAGGGTAGAAACCCCCAAAAGACAGCCCATTTCTCTTTATTTGCTTCTCCAGCTTTAGCAACTCTTGGATTCTCAGTCTTCTGGTATGAATGTCATCTTCATCCAAGATATTTCTTGTTGCATCTTCTTCAATACACTCACAGTGGACATTTATATTAGGGATTGTAGGTGTGTACAATTTCCTAACCCCTGCCATGAAGCCCTCTGGATCAATGTACCTATAAGGGGCTGCCCCCATTCTGTATTTCTCCAACCATTGACCCACTGCATCAATGGCACCCTTGCCAATTGTAAAGTTGAGAATCTTGAATTGCCTAGGGGTTATATTCCCCTTCTTGTGTGGTGCAAAGTGCTCATTATCTGTTAACAACAACTGCCATATGAATTCCATTGTAGCCACTCTTGCAGGCACATGATATGGTAATAAATGAGGTGGGTGAATACACCCATATACTCTGATAATGGTATAATTCTCCTCCAATAAGAAATCACCCCAATTATGTTTTCCAGGCCAACTATCTGTATAATCATAGGGCCTGAGAAGTTGTATAATCTTCAATGGAACTCTTGTCCTTCTTGTTCCGAAACTTTGCACCATTGGATACACAATCCAATTCTGAAAAGCACAGTAGTCACACTCCCTAAAGGTGTAATTCCAAACCCTCACCCAAAATTGGATAGGATTTGGTGCTAACTGGTAGAATCTCTGAGGAGTTAAATTATGAACATCCATAATGACAAAATTGAAATACAAGAGGAGATGCATTAGAACTGAGTAATGCAAAAATTTAGGCTCCTTCTCCTTTGGGTTCTTGATTCTCTTCTGGGTTGCAATGAAACCCTCATGCATTTCATCAATTATGTGTTGTATATAATCATAACTGGTGCTTGAGTGCAGCTCTTGTAAGTCTAGCACCATCATGAGAATCCCTGCATCTATCTTCTCTGCATCACCATCTATTCCTAATACTCTACACAGGACATATGCAACATACTTGATGTAAAAGTGAAGATCCTTGTAATAATATGGGCAATCCCCAGACATAGGATCTAAATACTTTTTTACTTCTTTCAACATATGTTTCAACAGCTGACCTCTAGCAATCCCGGGCTTCTCAGTATACCTCTATTTTTGTTTTTTCATGTCAATTCTGGTAGACATGGTGCTAAATAAGCCAAAAGCTTGCATGAATGAATTCCTATTAAAAATTAATAGGGCAATGCCATCATCCCTCATGATGGTCTTAGTTAGAACATCATAGTGATTGGCTAGGTCTAAGAATAAGTCTACATCTAGGAAGACATCAGGAACAAGCAACCTAGCTAAGCCACAGGTCCAAGGGTTTGATACTGGGATAGGCTTATCAGAATTCTTATAAAAATAATTGAAAAGGGAGAAACCTATTGTCCCTGGAGTCACAAAATATCGAATGTCTTTATACTCATCAATGAGGACATTAGCATTAGCTTTCTTATTCTGCGTTGAACCAGGCAGGAGATGAAGGAATTCATCAGAAAAACTCACCTTTCCCTTCTGTTCCTCCTCACTTCCTCCACTTTTCAAAGCAACACTCATAGCCCTACTCATACTTGCAACACCTTGAATCTCCTACTCCTTACTGATATTGAAACAACTCTATCTCAGAGATCAGCTGACCGTCTTTTGCACAATTTTTTGAAATTTAGAACTCTTTGATCAACTTTGGAAACACTGCAAATTAAGAAAAATATCTCTTCTCTAAAAACTTAGCAACTTGGGCTCTAAAAACTGAAATCACGGTGAATGCAAATGAATGCGCCATCAACTCCTTATAGCCATTATTCAGAGTATGCAGCTCATAATTTAGAAACATCAGTTCTGTCATTAATTTGACATGTTGTGAAATTGAATGAAAACCTAGCCATAGTTCGTGAGCTTGACAAGAAATCAAATTTTCAAAAGTGAATCCTTAGAACAATCATACAAAATTCAAAAGAAATAACATGTCACACTGTGATTCGTTAACTATCTTACATCTCAGCTACTCTTTTTGCACAGTAATCAAAATACAAGCCTGTGATTGATCACCAAGCGATTCATACTGTCATATCAAAAAACTGCCGCCATTTTTTAGATTTTTGGATCAGGTGACTGTGTGACTGTACTTAGTCTCTTTATCGCGAGCCTCTTTTACTAACCCATAGTTTATCTTGAGACATAGAGGCAATGCATTTTCTTACCTTTGGCTGACCCAAGTCATCATCTGGCAACCACGCGACCCAACTGAAATCAAAGTCGCCCATAGGGTAAAAGTACAAAGTTGTGTCACATTTTAGGACCACTGATCAGCACGGCTAAATTTGAGTATTTCTAAATAAAAATGATTTTTTTGTCAAACATATGCTCTAGCTAGATTCATTATAGCTAAGCTATATAAGTGGTTAAACTTTTCCAATTGGAAATGTCTATTAAATGCATGTTTTATACCAATTACCAGAGAAATAAAATTATTTTAGAAAATCGATGTTTCAATAACCCTTACTCTTTTTAATGATATTTTCAAAAAACATGAAAAAATAACCTTTTGTAGAGCTCAGAGTCAAGATTAGTTTCATACAAATTTTATAATATTTTGTTTAGATCTAATATATTATAATTTCAAAATATAAGAAGTAGGTATTTTAACATTCAAGAAGATATTGCTTCAAATAAACAAAAAAAATAGTAAATCATATCAAAAAAAATTAAATTTTATATTTAACACTAGAGGAGAGAGTCCTATTCAAGAATATGTAATTTTTTTTTTTAATGGTGTAGATTTGATAGGGGAAATTTGGAGGGAAGTGAAAACTGTCAATTTTAGATAAGTTCAACTTTGAGCTGTTATAACGGAGAAAATATACATTGAAAACCAATCTTTCTTCTTTTCTGCACTAGCTATACATTTTATCTATAACATATTTGAAATCAGGGGAAAAATAGATTATTTGCATATACTTGTTTGGAGGGAACTAGACCCCAAATTTTCAGTAGTTTTCAGCAATGGAAAATGAGACTTAAAAAATTAAAAAACTATGTACGTTCTTGTTCAATTTTTTAAAAAAAAATTATAGACATAAACTTAATCCATTTTTACATATTTATTTAGTTTACATCATCCTCAAATTCTAAATACAAATGCCACCTTTTATGTCGTTAAAGTTGAATAGTTTGCATGTTGTGGTCCTTTTCCTTTATAAAAGTGTGACACAGGTTTTTACTTTTACCCCATAGTTAACATTAACTCAGTATCTTTTCTGAGACCTAGCGACTAACCATTTCCTTTAACCTTTTATGATTATCTCCTAGTCGCTAAGTGTTTTTATTTCATGTCAAGACTATGCGACCATACCCAGTCGCCCAATCGCGGCATAAAAGTCCTGAGTGTTTAATTTTTCCTTAACAGGTGATATGTGCCCCTTTTCCACTTCTGATGACTGTGCAACATACCTTAATCACCAAGTCGGGAGGACTTTTCCCTTTGGGCACTTTTCTTCTCAAACTTTGCGACCACCATTGGATCTTCTTATTTCTTTATCTGATGGCTGTCGCTCAATCGCTAAATGTTTCTTACATACCTTTAAATGATTCTCAGACATTGCGATTGAAGGCAAAGAACTGAGTCTCAAGGTTGCTGAGTCCATTTTCTCCTTCTGGCGACCATGCAATAATTCTTTAACATCCACTCACCTTATGACACATGTCATACAGTCATTTTTTCACTTACTACATAATGGAGAACTGAGTCATCATGTGGTTCTAGCAACAACCCGACTATACTTTACACTAAACCTCAGATGGTCAGTCGTGAAGTCTCGGTCAAAATCTCTTAACAACCATTCCTTTTTGAGACCACGTGACTGCAAGCTTTGCTTAACTTTTAACTTTGGACCTATTTGGCGATAATGTGACATAAGGTAATCGCAAAGTCTAAGAGCATTTTGATAACCGTTGAGCATTTCTTGCGATCACCTAACTAATCAGGGGGTCCCTTCTGCATAAAGCCTTATGAGATAGTTATTTAGCGACTAATTGACATGAAGGAATCGTAGAGTCTCATAATACCAAAGGAATATTTTGAATTTGAACGAGACCGCGCGACATAAAGGAAAATACCAAGTCAGGGAAACTTATGGAATATTCATTTGAAGTAATGCGACAAGGTGATTAGATTAAAACACATGACTTAAGAGAACAAAAAAAGTAACAGCTAAATAGAAGAACATGACCTAGGGTTTAATTTTCAACATTTAACATTTGAAATGCTTAGGGTTTTAAGGGTTTTGGCAAATGGAGACAAGTTCAAACTTGAAAACCTAAAAACTTGACACAGGTAAGGCCAAAAGGAACAAGAGATAGCTGACTTGAATATACCAGACCACAGAGAGAACGACAGGGAACTAGGAAAACTCCCAAAACAAGAAATACAACTAATAGTGGCTCTAATGAGGATTGGCTAAACAAAGTTTATGACAAAGGACCACAAAATCTCTGGTTGTAGACCACCTTTACAACGGAGCAAAACCTTAAAATAGAAAGGGAAATATATACATCATTTACAAACAAGGGAAGGGAGTAGAAAATATAATACATACTTACTTGTGCACTTTGAACTTTTACTCAAAGAAAGGTTTCAAAAACTGCCCATGCACAGGCAACTCAAAAAGATTTCCTTTTATATTCTTCAACAAATATGAGTCTTTGCCAAATTTTTCTGCAATAATGAATGGTCCTAGCCATAAAGAATCAAACTTCTTATGCTTGCCTTTGTCCTCTGCCCTTGCATTCCATTGGAGAACTAAATCATCAATTTGGAACTTTCTCTCAGTATCCCTCCTGTCAAAAACATATTTCATTTCTTGTTGTAGCTTCACATTTTCCTTCTGACTATTTCTCCTCATTTCATCTAATTCATCCAACTGCATCATTCTATTTTGCATATTGTCAGAGACATCTAAATGTTCCTCTTGTATGAATTAGCAAATGGGCAATAAATTGTTAATAGGCAATCTTGCTTGTAAACCATATACAAACTCAAAAGGAGATTGACCGGTTGCCTTTTTAAGTGTTACCCTATCAGCCCAAAGGGCTAATCTCAATTTTGTATGCCATGTTCTTTTGTTTTGTTCCAAAGTCCTCTTCAATATTTTCAATATGCTTTTATTGCTAGACTCAGCTTGTCCATTTGCCTGTGGGTGATATGGGGATGAATATGATATTGTAATCCCATACCTTTAACAAAAACTTGTCATTTCTTCTGATCTGAAACCCATAGCATTGTCCATTATCAATTTATTAGGCACACCGAATCTGGTCAAAATATTTTCTAATAGAAATTCAGTAACCACCTTACTTGTTTCTTTCCTTGTGGGGATAGCCTCATTCCATTTAGTAAAGTAATCAGTAGCAACTAAAATCCAACTGTGTCCTGAACTAGACTTTTCTTGAAATTCACCAATAAAATCAATGCCCCATACAACAAAAGTAGCCTCAGTACTCACCGGGTTGAGCAATAGAGCACCTGCAAATTTCAATTTATTGGAGAACCTCTGACATGATTCACATTTCCTAACATGTGTATAAGTATCTTTGAATAGAGTAGGCCAATAATATCCTTCCCTTAAAATCTTATGGGTAGTGGTCTTAGCAGAAAAGTGACCTCCACATTGTCCTTCATGCATCTCAATTAGGACATTCTCAGCTTGATATTTGTCAAGGCATAGTAATAGTACACCATTTTTATCTTTCCAAACCAAATCCCCTTGAATCAAAACATATCTTTGAGCTTGCAATTTCAAACTTCTCTTTTGATTATCAGACAAATAATCAGGACACTTAGCATTTTTGAGGAAGAAAACAATATTAGTGTAATATGGTTGCCTTTCTATACTGGTAATGGCCTGGTCATTTTATCGTATCTAATTTGACTGTATTAAATCTAAGTTCTCCTCTGTCATTAGTTTAGCCAAGCCTTGACCTCTTACCAATCTGGTGATATTGATTTCCAGATTGAACTCTTGAATCCTTGTAATCCATTTGCATCTCTTACCAGTAACCTTTGACTATGTAAGAATATCTTTCACTGCTGAATGTGGAACATAGGCCTGCACCTTCGCACACACCAAATAAGGCCTAAAATATTTCATGGCCTTTACCAATGCATAAGCTTGCTTTTCCATTATTTCATAGTTAAGTTATTCAACTTGCAAGGATTTACTATAAAACGCTATGGGATGTTCAAATCCTTGCTCATCTTTCTGAAACAAAATTGCAGCAATTGTATGAAATGATGCAAATGAAAATAGGGAGAAAGGCTTAGTGTAATCTGGAGATTTCAACACTGGCATTTCCTGCACTGCCTTCTTTATCCTTTCAAAATCTTGTTGAGCCTCATCATTCCAAACAAACTTAGTATCCTTTTTCAGTAATTTCACAATATGCTTCACAATTTCAGCAAAATTGGCTACAAATCTTCTGACAAAGTTAATATTTCCTAAGAAAGATTGTACACTCTTTAATTTCTTTGGGGCAATTACCCTCTGAATTTCTTCTACCCTCTCAGGGTCTATTCTTACCCCTTCTCTAGACACTATATGTCCAAGCAACTTTCCCTCTTTAACTGCAAAATGACATTTCTTAGGGTTTAATGAAACACCATATTCTAATGCTTTATTAAAAATCCTACCGAAATGATCACAATGATCGTTAGCCCTCTTTGAATATGTAGTTAAGTCATCTTGGTAAATAACCATTAATAAATCAATAAACTCTTTAAAAGAAACATCCATGGCTCTCTGAAAAGTTGCACCTGCATTTATCAAACCAAAAGGCATTCTGATATAAACATATGTTCCCCAAGGAGTAGTAAATGCAATTTTATATTGCTCTAACTCTTTGACTAAAACTTGGTTGTAACCTGAGAAACCATCCATCATTTACAACAATTCACAACCAGTGACCTTATGCAACATTGCCTCCATATTAGGTAGTGAATAATTATCTTTCAATGAAGCAATATTTAGATTTTTGAAATCAACACATAACCTGATGTCACCATTTTTCTTTCTAACTGGAACTAGATTTGACACCCATGTTGAATGTCTAATAGGTTGGATTATCCCAGCATCCTTGAGTTTCATTAATTCCTGTTGCATTTTAGGATCAAACAAGGGGTTAATGGGCCTTTGTTTCTATCTATATGGCTTGACATTTGATTTGAAAGGAATTTCATGTTGAAAAAGATCCTCTCTATATGCCTTCAAGTCATCATATGACCAAGAAAAAACATGCTTGTATTTTCTCAGTAACTTAATTAGGTTTATCCTTACATGAGAGTCCAAACCTTTTCCTATATAAACTATTTGAATATTGTTTTTTGATCCGAAATTTATTTCTTCCAAATCCTCAACATTGGCATTGCTTATCTTTGCTGAATCATTTTGTTGGCTAACAAACAATGCTTCAAGTTCAACCAAAACCTTAGGAATCTAATTAGAACTTAATTGAACAACTTCATTTCCAAAGATGTATTCCTTTCCATCATCTTATTCTAATAAGGAACTACAATCTATGCTCTGGTTTTCATACTGATCCAAACATTGCATGAACCTCAGGATATCTTGATCATCTTGGAACACCTGCCAGTTATATATGTTATCCGAGACAACTGGTCTTGTCTTAACTTTGATTATTGATACTCCATGTAAGGTCAAATCATCATTTTTCAAAACAACATTCACTAGAAAATCAGACATAATATTTTTTGACCTTTCCAACCAGGTTATATTAAAAGCATCAAACATCTCAAGTTGATCCCAAATAGCATGTTTGTACATTTTCAATCTATCATTTTTTACAGCATATTTGGATCTGACTTGTGCTACCACTAACTCAAAGTCACCATAAACCTTTAAACATTTTATACCATGTTTGATAGTAATTTCAAGTCATAAAAATAAGGCCTCATACTCTACAGTATTGTTGGTACACTAAAAAGCTAGCAGAAATGAGTATTTAAAAGTTGTACCTTATGGGGATATCAATAATACTCCTTCCCATGATCCTTCTTTAGAGCAAGCACCATCAAAATACATTTTCCATATCCCATCTTCTTGTAAGATTAATTCCTTACTTACAGGGTTAGCTCGTTGATCTTAACTATTAAGTTCTTCTTTTTGCATTCTAAAATTTTCCATGTCTATGTCAATGCAACAGTTAACATGAGTATGCTCATATTTTTCTATCATGTGGGGAGTTCAGCTCTCTCTCAAAAAACAAACATCCTCTCCAGAAATATTGAAAGTAGCATATGACAAATAATTTTGTATACTTCCTCCCATTAAGGCACTCCATTTTCTTGATAACAACATGCCATAATGAGGTGGTATATCAACCACAAGAACATTCATAGTCATCACTATATCAGGGCAAAGTGCCAGTCTATAAGGCATGGCCTCAATAGTACCAAT
>MU227082.1:1934817-1951474 GCA_018584345.1 Thuja plicata
GAAAAGGGGATAAAGGGAACGGGAGGAAAAATAGGAACAAGTAAGTAGGTTAGGGAAACATGGCTAGAGTAGATAGGTTAAAACATTAGGGGAAGAGGATCTAGCGAGAGGTTGTGAGTTCAACTCTGTCTGCCTGTCCCTTTTATCAAGTGCATAATATTACTTTTATCAAGTGCATAATATTATTTATTTTCTGCATTTTCTAACTTTAGGTTAAATAAAAGAAATAGTTAATTTATGAAATTTTTAACATAAAGTATATGCATTTTGAATATTTCGTGAAATGTATACATTTATATTTAAAACATTCAAAATTAAAATGCACTACGTCATAATAATTTATTCATTTAAAAATAAAAGGGAATAATAAAATCAACACACATAATTACTTTGCTTTATGTAGAATCGGGACCTAATTTTTGAGGTCCCAACACATAGATGGTAGCTGGTAGTATTTATGTTGAGTCTGGATAGCTGTGCTTGCATACTCACCTACATTTTCCTTTTGCAATAATTGTCCCTCTTGTCTTGAACAGTGCAGTGCCAAGTGTTCACCTTACTCATTGTCCAAGATTTCGTCTTCTACTACAGGCTTCTTTTTCTTGGGTGTAGTCATCACTTCCCAAGCTTTTACTTCATCATTCAATGGCCACTTGAAGTCATGGGTACTCTATACTTGCACCTTTTGTCTGTCCCATCTAGCATCAGTGATATTTTTGACATCAAGTGAGAATTTGTTGATGTCAGTCTCTGCTTTGAAGGCTTCATCCAATATTTTATTGAATCCTTCTATATCAACATATGCTCCCAAAAGCAATGCCTCATCACTAGGCATCTTGGTGTCAAACTCACTCTTCCAAGAATCTACAACCATATTTGATCATCATCTCCCCTTAAAGAAGGAATAAACTTATTAAAATCACTTGAAAAGAGGCTTAACTTAACCTTTATCTGATTTAATTTTCCTTTAAAGAATGAGAGAGCAATATTGACTCTTTTGATCTCATCTTCAACTTCAGTTACTATTTCTGAAAAATCTGGTCTGATGGATTGTAAAGATGATAATTTCTCAAATAACTTCACCCCAGCAGACCACTTAGTAAAGTAAGGGTTTAGAATGGCAAGGTACCCCATTACCTCAGTATGCAAAGCTAGCAATTTATTGTATGCATTGACTACAACATCAATTTTATCCTTTAGAATCTGAATTCTATGTTGTAGTATGCCCTTCAATGCCCTCAAAGCAATTGCATTTCCCTTTTCTTCATCTGCCTTTTGTTCCACACCCTTTTCTGACTTAGGCTTATCCTTAATTTGCATTGGTGGTGGTTATGCAGGTACATATACCACCTCAGGCTTTGTTTCTAACTCTTTCATTAATTTCTGAATCATCTGATCCCTCTGGTACAATTGTATGTGGCACATCTCCCTCTCCTTAGACAATGCACTTGTCTCTTCTAACAAAGTACTACATCTTTTAGACAATGGTTTAGTCTTGTCTTCATTCAAGTGAGCCCAATGGTTCATAATTTGATTGCCCACCATATTTTCTTGGATATTTACTAGTTGGGGCTTTTTGTCTTTTGGGCTTAGGCTCCACATTGCAAAAGCCTAGGATTTTGGGCTATACCCAAATCCTTTTATCACATCTCCCATCTAGACCTCACTAGCCATTTTGAGATCTGGCTGCTTTTTGATTTGGTTTATTATAAAGGTAGATTCTAAATCCCTTCCCTCAGCCAATAATATTCCACTTCCCAGCACCATCTTCCTGGCATCCTCGGGTGAAATATCCTCATTTTCAGGATCATAATTCTGTAAAGCCACTAGGGCTTCATTTGTTATCATCTTTTTCCCATCCACAGTTAATAGGGATCTTATCTCCTCTATTTTATGCCATCTTAGGAAGTCTTTAAACTCTTCTATTTTCACAAAGCTATCATCACTTAGAATTTTTTGTTGATGAAGAAATCTTTCATCAACACAAGCCTTGAGTGGCATCTCAACATCATCTTCTAGGTCAAGCTGTTGCTTCTTGCCTTCCCTGATTGCCTTTCTTAGGTTATAATCATATAACCTACTACCACGTACTAAGGCCTTAGCCTTATCCTTTCTCTTGCTTGGTCCTTCCATTGAAGGTTTCCCTAATTCCAATTTTTACCTCTTTGCAGCAGGCTCCTCTACATCATCAGGTTGGGTAGCAACTGTCAGATCTATAATATGACCATCAACTCCCTGCAACTATGGCACTTCAGCCATATCCTGCTCTGATGCTTGTTGTGGTGAAGAATACATAGTAGGACGTGCATAATCACTGTCACTACCACTATCATATTCTGACTCTGAGTGTTTAGGCGTTTGAGCACCTTTCTTATCAAGAAATGTATCCAGTTGCTCTATAAGAACATAATAGTTGTCTATCATGGCCTTAATTTTATCAAAATATGGGAGGTTAGGGTAAAAACCCCCAAAAGACAACCCATTTCTCTTTATTTTCTTCTCCAGCTTCAGCAACTCTTGGATTCTCAGTCTTTTGGTATGAATGTCATCTTCATCCAAGATATTTCTTGTTGCATCTTCTTCAATACACTTACAGTGGACATTTGTATTGGGGATTGTAGGTGTGTATAATTTCCTAACCCCTACCATGAAGCCCTCTGGATCAATGTACCTATAAGGGGTTGCCCCCATTTTGTATTTCTCCAACCATTGACCCACTGTATCAATCGCACCCTTGCCAATTGTAAAGTTGAGAATCTTGAATTGCCTAGGGGTTATAGTCTCCTTCTTGTGCGGTGCAAAGTGCTCATTATCTGTTAACAACAACTGCCATATGTATTCCATTGTAGCCACTCTTGCAGGCACATGATATGGTAATAAATGAGGTGGGTGAATACACCCATATACTCTGATCATGGTATAATTCTCCTCCAAGGAGAAATCACCCCAATTATTTTTTTCAAGCCAACTATCTATATAATCACAGGGCCTTGAGCAGTTGTATAATCTTCAATGGGACTCTTGTCCTTGTTCCCAAACTCTGCACCATTGGATACACAATCCAATTCTGAAAAGTACAGTAGTCACACTCCCTAGAGGGGTAATTCCAAATCCTCACCCAAAATTGGATAGGATTTGGTGCTAACTAGTAGAATCTCTGAGGAGTTAAATTATGAACATCCATAATGATAAAATTGAAATACAAGAGGAGATGCATAAGAACTGAGTAATGCAAAAATTTACGCTCCTTCTCCTTTGGGTTCTTGATTCTCTTCTGGGTTGCAATGAAACCCTCATGCATTTCATCAGTTATGTGTTGTATATAATCATAACTAGTGCTTGAGTGCACCTCTTGTAAGTCTAGCACCATCATGAGAATCCCTGCATCTATCTTCTCTACATCACCATCTATTCCTAATACTCTACACAGGGCATATGCAACATACTTGATGTAAAAGTGAAGATCCTTGTAATAATATGGGCAATCCCCGGACATAGGATCTAAATACTTTTTTACTTCTTTCAACATATGTTTCAACAACTGACCTCTAGCAATCCCGGTCTTCTCAGTATACCTCTATTTTTTCTTTTTTCATGTCAATTCTTGTAGACATGGTGCTAAATAAGCCGAAGGCTTGCATGAATGAATTCCTATTTAAAATTAATAGGGCAGTTCCATCATCCCTCCTGATGGTCTTAGTTAGAACATCATAGTGATTGGCTAGGTCTAAGAAGAAGTCTACATCTAGGAAGACATCAGGAACAAGCAACCTAGCTAAGCCACAGGTCCAAGGGTTTGATACTGGGATAGGCTTATCAAAATTCTTATAAAAATAATTGAAAAGGGAGAAACCTGTTGTCCCTGGAGTCACAGCATCTCGAATGTCTTTATACGCATCATTGAGGACATTAGCATTAGCCTTCTTATTTTGCATTGAACCATGCAGGAGACGGAGGAATTCATCATAAAAACTCACCTTTCCCTTATGTTCCTCCTCACTTCCTCCACTTTTCGAAGCAACACTCATATCCCCGCTCATACTTGCAACACCTTGAATCTCCTACTCCTTACCGATATTGAAATAACTCTATCTCAAAGATCAGCTGACCGTCTTTTGAACAATTTTCTGAAATTTAGAACTCTTTGATCAAATTTGGAAACACTGCAAATTAAGCAAAATATCTCTTCTCTAAAAACTTAGCAACTTGGGCTCTGAAAACTGAAAGTACGGTGAATGCAAATGAATGTATCATCAACTCCTTATAGCCATTATTCAGAGTATGCAGCTCATAATTCAGAAACATCAGTTCTGTCATTAATTTTACATGCTATGAACTTGAATGAAAACCTAGCCGTAGTTCCTAAGCTTGACAGGAAATCAAATTTTCAAAAGTGAATCCTCAGAACAATCATACAACATTCAAAAGAGCTGACATGTCACACTGTGATTCATTAACTATCTTACATCTCAGCTACTCCTTTTGCATAGTAATCAAAATACAAGCCTATGATTGGTCACCAAGTGATTCATACTGTCATATCAAAAAATTGCCACTATTTTTTAGATTTTGGGATCAGGTGACTGCGCAACTGCACTTAGTCTCTTTGTCACGAGCCTCTGTCACTAACCCATAGTTTATCTTGAGACATAGCGACAATGCATTTTCTTACATTTGGCTGAGCCCAGTCATCATCTGGCGACCATGCGACCCAACTAAAATCAAAGTCGCCCATAGTTAACATTAACTCAGTATCTTTTTCAAGACCTCGTGACTAACCATTGCCTTTAAACTTTTACGGTTATCTCCTAGTTGCTGAGTGTTTTTATTTCATGTCAAGACTATGTGACCATACCTAGTCACCTAATCATGGCATAAAAGTCCTGAGTGTTTAATTTTACCATAACAGGTGATATGTGCCCCTTTTCCACTTCTGACGACTGCGTGACATACCTTAATCGCCAAGTCAGGAGGAATTTTCCCTTTCGGCACTTTTCTTCTCACACTTTGCGACCACCGTTAGATCTTCTTATTTCTTTATCTGACGGCTTTTGCTCAATCGCTAAATGTTTCTTACATACATTTAAATCATTCTCAGACATCGGGACTGAAGGCAAAGCACTGAGTCTCAAGGTCGCTGAGTCCATTTTCTCCTTCTGGTGACCATGCGATAATTCTTTAACATCCACTCACCTTATGACACATGTCACACAGTCATTTGTTCACTTACTGCATAATGGAGAACTGAGTCATCATGTGGTTCTAGCGACAACCCGACTATACTTTACACTAAACCTCAGACGGTCAATCGTGAAGTCTTGGTCAAAATCTCTTAACCGTCGTTCCTTTTCAAGACCACGTGACTGCAAGCTTTTCTTAACTTTTAAGTTTGGACCTATTTGGCGATAATGCGACATAAGGTAATCGCGAAGTCTGAGAGCATTTTGATAACCGTTGAGCATTTCTTGCGATCACCCGACTAATCAGTGGGTCCCATCTGCATAAAGCCTTATGATATAGTTATTTAGCGACTACCCAACATGAAGGAATTGCCGAGTCTCATAATACCAAAGGAATATTTTGAATTTGAATGAGACCATGCGACATAAAGGAAAATGCCAAGTCGGGGAAACTTATGGAATATTTGTTTGAAGTAATGCGACAAGGCAATTAGATTAAAACACATGACTTAAGAGAATAGAAAAAGTAAGAGCTAAATAGAAGAACATGACTTAGGGTTTAATTTTCAATGTTTAACATTTGAAATGCTTAGGGTTTTAAGGGTTTTGGCAAATGGAGACAAGTTCAAACTTGAAAACCTAAAAACTTGAAACAAGTAAGGCCAAAAGGAACAAGAGATAGCTGACTTGAATATACCAGACCATAGAGAGAAAGACAAGGAACCAGGAAAACTGCCAAAATAAGAAATAGAACTAACATAAACAAACATAGAAATAACAGTCAAGGAGATAGTTCTGACCTCCCCTTGGCGTACAAATAAACAAGATCAAGGGATGTGAGGGTTTTCCACCTTAATGCAGAAGCTCTTATCACATACACCCTATTTATTTGACATTGTCGGATCATCGAAACCACACCAACAAGCAGTAAACAAAGAAAATATTAGTGAAATTCATAAGAATAGACAGCATACAAAAAGAGTCAATCATATCTCAGCATGTTTCAAGGTTTACAAATGTGTCTATGTTTAGGGTGTTAAAAAACAACATTGTGCTTGTGAGTGTAATGTGTTTTATTGCTATCAAGAGATGTTTACATTGCAAGATATCTGAAGTGTGTTGAAAAACATAGATGTGTCTAAAGAGAGTTGTCATGTTGACAAGATTACTAACTCAAGTGTAAATCAAAGAGCGATCAAAATGGGGAGCCCTGCCGCCAAGTAACGAATGGATAGAAGCTAAACAAATGGATAGCGAGACAATCTGACAAATCTCAACAATGTAGTGATAGTAGGCAGACTTAGTGAGAACCACTAGTGACTATCATGATAGAGATTCTCAAGCATAAAGATCAATGACAAGATTGAAGCATCAATAGGTAGATGTAGTGAGAACCACTAGTGACTGATGCAAGAGGAGAAAGACTCCAAGAGATAAGACAATGCCCCCTAGACAAGGAACATGCCCCCCGAGTGTGACTAGTTTCAATCCATGTGAGGTCGAGCAAAATCTCAATGATGACTAAAATCAAAAGCCTGAGCATACTAAAGTAAACTAAAGTAGGAAAGAAAAACTGAAGCGGGAAAGTAGAAGAGCAATTGCAAGAAAGCCAAGAGATGCTACAACAGATGAAGCATTGTGAAACAAGAGGCGCCTATTTACCAGGTTTTCACCATCTTGGAAGAAATTCTATTTTTTCTACCATGATGCCTGTTTACCAGGTTTTCATCAATGGCACATTTTTCTCTTTTTCTCTTTTTTTGTATTTTCATTTTTTCAATTTTTTTTTGTTCTTTTCTTTTTTTCATTTTTTTTTTTTTTCATTTTTTTCATTTTTTTTGGTATTATCGAGGTGCTTGTTTACCAATTTTTCATGAGGATAATAGATACATCATAGCGCCTGTTTGCCAGGTTTTCACTAAGATGATCATTTTTTTCAGGACATTTTACAATTTTTAGAATTTTTTCAGAATAAAATATGTACATGAGCATGCAAAAGATATCTCAACTATAGAATTTATTCAGGTGAAGAGCATTGATGGGCTCCTTCAGTTGTTCACCTTCTATAGTGGAGAGCTGATAGGTACTAGACCCAAATACAACAGTAATAATATAAGGACAGGGCCAGTTTGGCTCAAACTTTCCCTTCTAAGTCCACTGTTGCTGATTTTTAGGGTTTTCTCTCAGGACGAGATAACCCATTTGGAAGTCTCTTGGTCTAACTTTCTTGTTATTTCTCTTTAATATCCTTTTTTGATATGCTCTGAGATGATCGAATGCCACCTTTTGACGTTCATCCAATAATTAAAGCTCTTGTAGCCAAGATATTCTAATGTCATCATTAGTAATGAGGCCTTTTAGAGAGACTCGCAAGGTAGGAATCTCAACCTCAATAGGTAGTACAACATCTACACCATAGAGTAAAGCAAAGGGCGTGGCCCCTGTTGGAGTTCTTATACTGGTGCAATAAGCCCATAAAGCCGGATTGATCTAGAGGTGTCAATCCCGTCTAGATTTGTGTACCATACAGTGCAAGATCTTGAGAATTGTTTTGTTGGAAGCTTCAGCCTGCCCATTACCCTGGGGGTAATAAATAGAAGACCAATGTTGAATGATCTTTAACTTAGTGAATAAATTTGTCAGATCTTTGTTCTTGAATTGTCCTCCATTGTCAATGATAATAGAGGAAGGTACACCATATCTATAGATAATGTAGTTTAGTATGAACATAGCTACAGATTTTTTATCAGCTACACTGAGAGGTACTACCTCAACCCATTTAGTAAAATAATTCATAGCAGTGATGATGTACTTATCTCCTCTTGAGGAAGATAGATATATCTGACCCACTAAGTCGAAAGCCTACTGTTGAAATGGCCAGAAAGTGTTGAAGGGAATAAGCTCCTTGGCTGGAGCATGAATCAAATTACCATGGAGTTGACATTGTTTGCAAGACTTGGAAAACTTTGTAGCTTCCTTCTCCATATTGGGACAATAATAACCAGCTCTAATAAGTTTATGAGCCACTGTCAGACCATTCAAGTGAGAACCACAAATGCCTTCATGTACCTCTTCTAACACGCATTTGGACTCATTAGGTTCTAGACACCTAAGGAGGGTACCATCTAGACCTCATAAATACAAGTCATTTACTATGATGATGTACCATCAAGCACTTCGGATGAGGTGGCATTTTTCATTCCTAGTATATGTGTTAGGAATAATTTGGTCATGAAGATAAGAATAGATGTGGTGGTAGTGAGATAAATCATGTCCAATGACTGAACAGATCATCCGGGAGTCAGGGGAGTCATAGGAAAGGTAGCACAATGTCTCCACTAGGAACTCATGTCTAAAATCATTCTTCATTATTTGTAACATAGAAGCTAGAGTGGCCATAGCATCAGCCACTTTATTATCCACCCTCAAAATTTTCTGAAAAGTGACATGTGCAAAGTAGTTCTTAAGGTTGTCAACCATCTTTTTGTAGGGCACTATCTTTCATCTTTCGTCTGATAGATGTCATTCACTTGATTGATATCCAGTTGTGAGTCTCCAAAGACTTTTAGTTCATTCACTCACCATTCAATAGCAATTTTTAGACCATTGGTCAAAGCTTCATATTCAACAGTGTTATTGGTACAAGGAAACATCATTTTGTATGCCTTTGGTAAGGAATACCACTGAGGTGTGATGAACAAAATTCCATCTCCTGGCCCCTGTTGGGTGAATGAACCATCAAAGAACATTGTCAATGTCTGATGTGTGAGAAGCATAATGGACTCATCTAGGAATTCCATCCTCAATGGTTGATGATCTATAATGGGTGCTTCTGCTAACTGATCTGCAATCGCCTGCCCTTTGATGGCTTTCCTCTCAACATATTTAATATAAAACTCACTAAGGAGCATGACCCATTTAGCTAGTCTACCTATGAGGGTAGCTTTACTGAGTAAGTATTTCAATGGATCAATTTTTGTGATTAACCTTTTAGTGTGAGCCAAAATGTAGTGTCATAACTTCTGTGAAGTGAACACCACTGCTAGGAAAGTCTTCTCAATTACAGAATAATTCATTTTGTAAGAAACCAATGTTCTACTGATGTAGTAAATGGCTCTTTCTTTATGATTTTGATCTTCTTGGGCCAAGAGAGCACCCAAGGATGTCTCTGTTGCTGAGATGTATAAGATCAAAGGCTTCCCCTGAATAGGAGGCATCAATATGGGTGGATTGGATAAAACTATTTAATCTATTGAAAGCCTTGTTCACATTCTTTGTTCTAGTCATAAGTCACACCTGTATGCATAGTTTTGGTGAATGGTTGTGACTTGTCAACTAGTTGCAAGATGAAACACCTGATAGATTGGAGCCAACCTTGGAGACGTCTTATTTTTTTGATGTTACGAGGTGGAGGAATTTCCATTATAGCTTGTACCTTTGTTGGATCCACCTCAATTCCTTTAGCAGAGATGATATAGCCCAATAATTTTCCTGAAGTAACCTCAAATGCACATTTCTTAGGGTTAAGACGCAACCTAAATTTTTCAATATGATCTAGTATAGGACCTAGATCAGTGAGATGTGTCTTTCTATCCATACTTTTAGCTAGTGTGTCATCCACATAGTCTTCCATTGTCCTATGCATCATGTCATGGAATATTGTAGCGATAGCTCTTTGATAAGTAGCTCTAGCATTTTTTAGACTGAAGGGCATAACATTCCAACAGAATGTACCCCATGCACAAGTAAAATTGGTCTTCTCTTGGTCCTCTGGCACAATTTTGATTTGATTATAGCCAGAAAAACCATCCATTAGTGAATACATCTCATATCCTGATGTCATGTCCACAATCATGTCAATATTGGGAAGCAAAAAATCATCTTTGGGACATGCCAAATTTAAATCTCTAAAGTTGGTGTAGACCCTGATAGATTTGTCATGTTTAGTTACTGGGACTATATTAGAGATCCACTCTGCATAATCAATCTCTTGGATGAACCTAGCTTTTAGATGTTTTTCCAATTCTGCCTTGATCAATAAAGCCACATGCGGATGCATCTTTCTAAGTTTTTGTTTAATAGGTTTCACACCTAGAGCTATTGATAAGTGATGCATAATGAGATTAGGATCCACACCCAACATGTCAGAATAATTCCATGCAAAATTTATCTTTTTTCTCCTGGAAGAATTTTGTGACTTCCTTAATTTCGTATGTAGATAATGACTTGGCCACATGAATGATGTGTGGATGTTCTGCTATTCCTAGATTTATCTACTGAGTTGGCTCAATCAAAACTGACAAATGTTCTTGAAAGTGACTTGGAAGAACATCAAGTATCTCATCCTCAGGTGCCTCAGAGACATTTTGACCATCGGATACGTGTTTTCTTTTTAATTTTTTTGGCTCTTATACTACCACAATGTGGTTTTCACCATTAGAGTGCCTATTTTTTTTTCTTTTAATTTTGTGACTAAGATACTTGATGTCAGCCTCAGTCATGTTGACACTTTCTTCACTAGTGGAGGATGTCATAGGTTCCATAGCATGAAGGTAGCAGGCTAAAGTGTAATCATTCTGGAATTTAAGGACTTCACTGGATGGAGAAGGGGAATTCTAGTCTATTAATTCAGGATGTTGGAGGGAAAGAGATGTGACAGGTTCAAGTGTGTTCATAGTATTTTCATTGAAAGCATTAACTAGCAAGATGAGAGCTAAAGAGATCTCATCCAAAGGTGTGTTTGAATCCTTTTGATCCCTAATGACAAAAGTAGAAGACATGTTAACATTTATAGACTCAAACTCGTTACACCTTTCACTAGACCCTTTACTTACGTCAAGAAATTTTTCATAAGATCCTTTTGACAAACTATCAAAGTCATATTAATGAGAGTCTGTATCTGAACTCAGACTTGGGTGCTTGCACCATGAAGGTTTAGGAGTTCTTGCAATACTAGCCTGTTCTTGTGCCAACTGTTCTTGAAATTATAGTGGTACATATCTTTCACCTTGGAAGTTAGGATCTTGCAAGTATTTCCATTGTTCATAGGTTAGTGCATCAAGGGGAGTGGTTTTATCAGAATTGCTATCACTCTCAGCTGTACTAACACATGATAGAAATTTATCTGGCTCAGTGAAGAATGTTGCCAGGTCTGGAGGAATGGGATAAGGAAAACAATCCTCATCCAAGCTATCTTCTATGGTGTCAACTATAGCTGTACCTTTAGGTTTTGGTGTAGGTTGTACTTCTCACACAAATTTATTGATCCCTAGATGGAATAGGATCTTTTTAAAACCTAAACCAGTGGTATCTTTTGTCTTTTGACCTATAGCATGAATAGGTTCCAGTAAACCATTTCCATTCATCCCTATTGGGCCACTCCCTTTGTACCCAAATTGTTTCATAATCTTAATACCTTCATTGTTGGGGTTTAGTTCTCGAGTCAGGTTAGTCTATTCAGCTATGTTCTTTCCTTTGCAAAGCCAAGCCTTAATAGCTCTTTCCTCATCTTCATCTTCTAATTGTGTAGAGGACCATACAAAGACACCATCATAAACTACCTCAGGAGTAGCAAAAGGTCTATTTTTCTCAGAAGGTCTCCTATAAGAATGGGGAGATGAAGGTAGAGCTGCTAAAGATAGCACACATTCTATTTGATATCCACCAATGCCCATGTCTATGATTTTTAGTGTTTTTTCCATATCTTTGAGCTTGGCATCATAGAGTTTTGTGTATTCTGTATTAGTTGGAACAAGACTATCAGCTGATTGAGTGAGGGCATTACAAGAAGAGCCCATACTAGTAGGAACTCTCACCTCTGCACCTTGAAAAGAAAACTTGATATAGTGATGGTATGTGGAAGGAACCGCTTGCATCTCATGGATCCACTGTCTCCCTAGAAATATATTATACGTAAGAGGAAGGTCTAGCACCTAACATGTGATGTCTCTTTCAACTAAACCCACCCGAATGGGTAGCACAACTAGACCTTTAGATTTTCTCTCTTCTTCATCATAGGCCTTAATGGTAATTATTTTGCAAGAGTCTATGCGGTCTTCACCATAGCCTAGCTGAGCCAAAAAATGAGTAGAGCAAATATTAAGACCAGCACCATTGTCCATGAGGACGTGGCGGAATAGCTATTTGCCTATCATGACTTCTATGTGTAGAGGAGCATTTTGCGGGTGACTAATTGAGTAATCATCTTCTTTAGAGAAGGACAAATAATACAGTGAAGTCATTTGACCCACCATGGATTGAAACTGATCGAGATCGATATCTTTGGGGACATTAGCTTTTGTGAGAGCCTTGTCCAGAATCTACCTATGAGCAGGTGAGATTTTCAATAACTCAAAAATAGTTATCTGAGCATTGGTCCTTTGAAGCTGGTCAAGAATGCTATAACCAGCAGTAGAAGGCATAGGGACCACCTTCGTGGTCTTGTTGGTAGAGCCAACAATAGTCTTATCCATAGTTTGTTTTGGCGCAAATGTCGAAGTAGAAGGGTTAGGACCCTTGATAGTCATTTTAGCTTGAGATCTAGTAACAACGTTTGCACAATCTCGAGATGTTTCAAATTTTGATAATCAAGATGCAGGGCCTCTCAAGACAAATGGGGTTATGGGCTTAGAAGCATTCCCACTTCCCTTGTTAGTAAACATATTGCAATATTCCACTTCCACTAATTTGATCATATTGATAACATTATCGTAAGTGGTATGTGCATAATTAACTTTGGCATTATTATTCTGAGCATTGGAGGGTTCACCTTTCTCATGACAAGGAAAGGGATCTTTGAAAGCTTGATGATCTAAATTCTTGTTATGATTCTCCACAATTATAACCTTGTTATCAATCAAATCTTGGACTTTATGATGTAATTGCAGACATGTAGCAGTCTTATGACCTTTGTTTTGATGGTAGTCACAGTAAGCATTCTCATTCCACCAATGAGGTTATGGTTGTGGATCGTATAGAAATTTCTCCAAAGGAGCAAGAATCTGATTTTGTACCAAAGTTTTGAAAACCACATCAAGTGGTTCTCCCAAAGAAGTAAACTCACTCTTGGGTTGCGCTGCCCAAGGTTTGTTTCAAGAAAATCTAGAAGGATGCTAAGTATTGGTTGCAGCATTTTCAACAAATTTCATTTCTTGTATACCAGAGGTGAGATTGAAGACCAGTTTTGAAGAAGTTGAAGTCACGTTATCGACCACCCCATCATTCACAACATCCCTATTTTTGTTGGAAATTTTCCCTTTATCTTTGTTGGAAGATGAGGGGTTTTGTTTGTTATCTTTATTCAAGGTTAATTCACCTTTTTTAACATTGAATGCTTCTATTCTCACCACTGGTTTTATCATACTATCAAAGTTAAGGGGATCTTGAAGTTGGACTTGATACCCAAAATCAGGGGTGAGATTATCCAAGAATATATCAAGTTTCTCAGACTCGAGTATTTTGTGAGGGTACTTTGTGCAAAGTTGTTTCCATCTTTGGAGAAATGTCATGAATGGTTCCCCTTGCCTTTGCTTAAGGTTGCAAAGGTCCCTTATGTTGATAGGATGTTGAATATTGTGAGAATAATGTTGCATAAAGAGATTGGCAATCTCATCAAATGTCTTGATACAAGTGGGTAATCATGAGAACCACTCTATGGCAGGACCACCCAAACTTCGTGGAAAAAGATGCATCAAATATGTTTGATCATGTCTAAACTCCATCGATAAGGTACCAAATTATCTTAAATGATCCTGAGGATCAGTGGTACCTAGATACTTGTCATATTTGGGGAGTTCTACACCTTTGGGAAAAGGTGGCATAACAATACTCTTATCAAACGGAAAAGGACATATACTTTCCATTGTAAACTATTGCATTGGTTTGTCCTTGTCTTTCATAAGTTGACTGATTTGACCTTGCATGTCTTGAATTATCTTATGCAACTTGGAGGTCTCACTTTCCTCTTCCTTAGCGACAAGTGTTTCCACTTGGAATTTTGCGGGTAACTTGACCCCTTGTTTTTCCAAATCTAGGAAGTATTTTTCTTTGTCTTCGGCAAGGAGTATTTCCATCATTTTGATGAGAGCTTTATTAGAATTCGCTATGTCTATGTCATTTTGAGTTATGGGCTCGTCATCATTGCCAAGGATTTCATAAATACTATAAGTCTAAACTTGACCTTGGTGATGTTCTTCTTCTTAATGATCTTGTTCATGTTGGGATTGGTCATGACCTTGTGTGTAATCAAAAGGAGATGTCATCTTGTCAACACAAGATTGTTCTGTGTGCACTCCTTTGGTATGAGTGTGAGTATCGCATGGAGGACTCATAGCCAATGTCCAGTTCAGTGAATCAAAAGGATTGAAGTGTGAAAAAGGATCACTAAGGCAGAGAGGATCGTTAATAGGATCAACCCAAATGGGTATTTTTTGAAGCCTAGTTGATCTGAAAGAAATGGATTATACTGATCTTGAAACAATGGATTAGACCAAAACTGAAGCATTGGTTTCTGATTAGGACTTGGATCTATACTGAATGGGGAAAAGGAATGTGAGGATCCCTCTTGATTATCAATTTGAATAAAAGGTTTAGAATGATCTTTTCCTTGATTGCGAGGTTTACTTCTACCTACTCTGGAATCGCATATGGGAAAAATATTATAGCTCCTAGTCATAATAGGCATAGAAGAAGCTGAAAAGAGAGGAAACTTAAGATCTGACTCAGAACTCTTTCTCTAGAGGTATAAAAAAGAAAGAGGTAATAGGCTAGAATAGCCAAGGTGTGAGATGCACCCGACATGAGTCGTTGAGAGTATGGCTAGAACAGCCAAGATATGACAATTGTGTCACAAGGTACGAAAACACAAAAAGATAGGATGGAGACAAAGAGACAAGACAAGTTTGAGTAAGGATAAGTTAGTTTTCAACTCAAAGCAACTAGTTTCAGACTGCAGACAACAAGGAAATAAGCAATCAGACCCCAGACAAAAGGTAGATCAGGCAAAAAGTTCACTAGTTAATGAGAAAAAGGTCATTGTTTTGGACGCCAGGCTATAGATCCACATGAGGAAATTCCTTTCCATGTGAGAAAGTGCTAAAATTTGCATGAGGAAATGATAGCTCGAGAGAGAAAGTGCTAGGTTTCTGAAAGTTCATGCAAGAAAAGACCAAATTTTGATAAATGGACTCAGTTTTTGAGATAAAACTAGATTTTGAGACACAATAGGAACTGTTCTCTAACAAAATTTCTAGGTTTGGGATAGTTTTCTGATGATACAAATTAGAAATCTCCATATCAAGGTGACAAGCACTTGTTTACAGAAATAAAGTTTCAATCAAGCAGTGGTGACATAAGCAGTAGTCGTAAACAATTCTGCCAAGGACAAAGCCACTTGGCAGAATAATGGGATTCTTTGTTTGATGATGATTCAGATAGTTTAAGACTCAAGAAAAAACACTCAATTATCCCTATAAAGAAAATTGGTTGAGAAGACAAGATCTGTGCCCCGCTATCTTATGTGTATGCATGCACCTCACACAACAGTGTCACCCTCGAAAGAGTGCTTGTGTTTTTGGTGTTTCTAAGGAATAAGTATATATGTTTGAAGGTTACCCTTAAACAAGGGCCAGCGTCATATACCACTTCAATCATCCAGGTGCATACCTATGTCAAGAATCTAGGGGAGAGATGCTTCCCTCTCCCTGCGCATAGATTATGTCTTCTTTCGGAGGTGAACCTGTAGGCATCTAACTAAAAGAGTGTTTAATAGGCTTCCATTCACAATAACCTATGGTTCCTTTGATATAGAGTTGGGGCCTCATAGCCACACCAATACTTGTAAGTCATACAACCTTGCAAGCAAGGCTGGGAGCGGCGCTGCTCAGTACGATGAACAAGACTTTCTCACGATGATAGTCAAATCATGAGAAAGAAGTTATCATGGCTTTGGAGTCTTTAGACTACAACAAAGTAGACTTTATTTCACCGGGGAAAGGTGTGTACTCACTTGGGTCATTCCTGGATGTTCAACTTCTTGTAGGCCCTCTAAAGGTGACACAACTTGGTTTGGATCCAAGGGTTTGATTTTTTGATTCTCTCAAAGAGAGAAGAGCATACTTCTCTACCTTTTCACCTCACCCAAACACATCAAGCATATTCATCACTGAGATAGTTTCACTCCACAAAAATCCACAAGCCTTTGGGTTTTTGATTCTCTCAAATAGAGAAGAGCATAATCCCCTCAGAAGTAGAAATGCTAAAGATTCACTATCTTGCTTTGCTTCCCCAAGTATCTGTCATGCTAGCAACATCTGGGTCTCAGTTTCATCCATGGGCATCACTTCCATGTAATGAAGGGCCTATTCCCCTACTTTGCTATTGGGATCCTTACAAAATTTTAACAAAGCCCTATTTAGACTATGTGAATGAAAAATAGTAAACAAACATGATGTTTTAATTATGCCTTTGACTATCGTCCT
>MU227082.1:1951801-1972006 GCA_018584345.1 Thuja plicata
TATATATATATATATACATATGTATATGTATATATATATACATATGTATATATACATATGTATATATATATATACATAAATATTATAATTTTGAATTAGTGTTTGGTACATAATTAATATGTCTTTATGAATTTTGGAAAAACTCCTTAAGAGTTATTTTAAAACACTTCAATGTATATAAAACTAATGAGTCTT
Organism: Thuja plicata; assembly: GCA_018584345.1. Lineage (NCBI taxonomy): Eukaryota > Viridiplantae > Streptophyta > Pinopsida > Cupressales > Cupressaceae > Thuja > Thuja plicata. Next base: position 1,951,997 of record MU227082.1, read on the forward strand.
TAGTGTGGAAAACCCTATTTAAGCTCATAATTTCCAAATGTTAAATTAATTAAAATATCATCCCCACTTCTTCTATCTATTCATATCCTTTCTGGTGATATATCAAAATTATATGCTTTTTATGTTAATAACTTTTTGAGATACTCAATGCTTAATTCATAGGGTTCTTTTATAATAAATTAAAAATATTATGTTAAATGTCTTAGATTCTTTGATTTGTGGTGCTCCTGATTGTTTGAGTAATAATGACTACATTATAAGCTAGACTAAATTGTATTACACTATTGAAAAGGAAAGCTAAAAATTAATATGTAATTATGTTTTCATTTTGTATTTATTTCTCTATAACTTAACACCTTTCATTATTTTTAAGGAATCTAGTTAGACTAAAAGTAGGTTTAGGTAGATTAGAAATATACCAAATTTAGATGAGCAATATTTATTTAAAAAATAAAGATCTATCTTCTATTTTATCTTATATAATATAACAGCTCAAATAGTTTTTAATATTGTAAAAGAAATACTTTTTAATTTTATGTTTCATTTAGGTTGGTATCAGTAAACATTGGTTCCTTATAAAGCAATGGGAGGAGTGAGAGGAGTGGGAGGAATCTCAAATTTTAAAGAAGACAGGAAACAGGATTTGCAGGCGTCAGAAGTTGTTGAGGGAGATCGTGATGGAGGCCCTCTGGTAGACTAGGAAAAGGAAGACAAAAAATAAGGATGGGGTCCAAAGTGATAGATAGACAGATCTAGGTAAAGAGTAGGTGGGGTTAAAGGGGCATCCCTTTCAACATTCATAGGCTCTAAATTGCAACAAGGAGTATTCTTGTTGGCACTGCCCTTGGTCAACTTTATTCGGGATCAAGCCCACAAGCAAGTCCCTTTTCGCGGTTGTAAAAGACCTATCTGATATGGAAAAGGGAAAGTATGCCATTTCTTTAGTGGACAAATTGATTGACCACAATATTGCTACCATGTCTGTCACTTTGGTGGATCTAGGCCAAATATTGATATTGTCAGATATTTTGCCAAGAAAAAATGGAACCTAAATGGCCATGTTGAAATAAAATACATGGAAAAGTGTTTTTCATCCTTTAAGTTTTATTGCCAGGAAGACTATGCCAAGATCCTTTGTGTTGGGGTGTGAGTTATTGGGAAATGATCACTGGCTTTGTAGAAGTGGTCTCCTAATATTGGCCTTAACAATTCTTTTTATATCCAAGCCTTTGTTTCAGTTAGGCTTCCTAAGCTCCCTCTGGAGTTTTGGTTCAAAGATGTCTTTGCTAGAATAGCTAGATCCATTAAAGAGATTATTTTGATTGACCCAGTGATAGTGGATAGAAGGCGCCTTACCTATGCTAGAGTCTGTATAGTGGTGGAAGAGAGGAAGATATAACAGAGCTCATAGAGATTCCCTCTAAGTTAGGAAAAAGATTACAGAAATTGGAATATGAAAGTGTGCCTTTTGTTTGCTTTCATTGCAAGAAGGCAGGGCATATTGCAAGAAAATTCCCAGTACTAGCTAAGGAAAAAGCTAGGAAAGCCCAAAAGTCAGGTGGAAAATTTAAGGACCAAGTTCCTGAAGCCCCAAACTTGGAGAACCCCCAAGTGGGAATATTAGCTAATGTTTCTCAAGTTTGGAGTTAAAAAGACCTATATACTGATCTCCCTATTTCGAGAAAACATGGGGGAAACAAAAGAAACCATCAATTCTCTTATGGAGGAACCCATACAATGCTCAGCTATTGTCTCAGAGTGTTTGGAGTTGTTTCCATTTGAGGTAGCAGAACTTGTATCAGAAGGAACCACTTTTAAAACATTGGAAGATCTGGGCTGTGAAGAAGGGTCCCCATTGTCCCTCTCTTCTTTGGCCCGAGATCCACTAAACCTTCCTAAAAGATCTGGGTTTTCTTTCTAGTGCATAAAATTTTTGTGGTTAAGATCACTCAAGTGTTACCTAATCTTGAGCTGCATCATCAGGAGAAGGTATTCAAAATAGAAGCACTGATAAATTTGGTTACTCCTGGGAAGTTCACAAGAATCTAAGAACTCTGCAAAAAAAAAGGAAGGGAAGGAGGGTGAGTGGACAATAGAAAAAAAAAGAGTAGCAAAGACCCTTCCCCAGTTTCTCCAGTAGACACCAGGAGCAAGAAAAAAGTCAATCTAGGTGTTAAAAAAAAACTCTAGGGTAAAGAAAATGAAGCCGAATCTGGCAAGAAGAAGCCTGCAAGAACATAGCGGAAGGACACCAAAAGACCATCTAGGCAACCTGCACTTCTAGCTATAAATGAAGTTAATATCCTAGAATATTCATGGTCTTAATGGGCCACATAAGAAGGATGCAATTAGGAATATGATAAGGGATCATAGACCTGATGTCATACTAATCTAGGAAACTTAGATGAAAAATGTAAAACTAGACGACATTAAGTTTTTCAAGTTGATGGATAGGGTTGCTACGAGTTCCAAAGGAGCCTCTGGATGTTTGATGACTTTGTGGAACTCTTCTCTTATGAGAGTCGATATCATTTACGAATAAGGTAATGTGTTTCTTTTGAATCTCACTAATATTAAGAATAATGAAAGTTGGTATATCATGAATATCTATGCTCCTAATTCTAAAAAAGGGCAAAGATCTTACTGGGATAAACCTAGAGGCATTTTTTCCATGTTAGATTTTTCAAAATGTATTATTATGGGGGATTTTAACACCCCTCTTAAAGAAGGGGAGAAACAGGGAGGGATTATCCCTGATCTGGAAAGTAGGTGGGATCTCATGGATTTTTATCAATGATCAATCCCTCTTAGATGTGGATCTTCAAGGGGAAAATTTCACCTGGAGGAACAGGAGAATTCAGAATGAGTGTATCACATTCTTACTGGATAGGGCTTTTATCATGGTTGATTAAATGAATTCCCACAATATAAAACTTTTTTCTCTAGTGAGGATTGGGTTGGATCTTTCCCCATTGTCTCTTATTCTTGACCCAATTATTAAGCAAATAAATTTACCCTTCATATTTGAAAACATGTGGACCACACATCATAACATAAACAACAATATTTAGGAATGGTGGAATATTGATGTTAGAGGATCTTCTATGTTCAAAGTAGCCAAAAAACTTAGAAATGTCAAGATAAATATTAAGCTCTGGAATAAGAGGGAGGTTGGGGACATTTTATCCTCTAAAGAGAAGGCCATTTCCAACCTCTATCTTATCCAAGATGAAATTCAGAGAGAATTTTATGATGAGAACAATCTGAATCAAGAAAAAATTCTACTTTCAGAGTATCATAATGTGATTGGTGAGGAGATGTACTAGAAGTAGAGATCCAGATCCATATGGTTGAGGGAAGGGGACCAAAATACTCGTTTCTTCCATTTTTCCACCATGAAACACATGGAATCCAATAGAATCAGTAGCATCAAAAGGTGGAACCAAATCTTGTAGGATGACAAAGGTATCTCTTCAGTCGCTATGGATTTCTTTAACACCCTTCTTACAAAAGACCTTCACCTCTCTTGTTAGGAACATGAGGACCTCTTGAGAAACATTCCCTATGTCATAACAGATAGAAAAAACAAAGCCTTGAGTGCTATTCCTAATCTTGATAAAGTTAAAAAAGCCCTAGATTTACTCCCTAGGGACAAGGCCCCGGGTATTGATGGATTCCCCATGTTTTTCTTCCACAAGTATGGGGAAATTTTCAAATTTGACGTGGTCAAATTTGTGCAGGAATTATTTGGGTCCAAAAATATTCTTAAAGAATTCAATGCTACTTTTATGTTTCTTATTCCAAAGGTCTCAAGGTCATAATCTATGGATATTTTAGACCCATTAGCTTACGTAACTCATTCTATAAGATTATCTTTAAATTCATTACTATCAGAACTCTTCATGTGCTTCCTTATATCATTGCTCACCAATAGTTGGGAATTGTTCCTTGAAGACACATTCTGGATTCCATTATGTTGGTGTTAGAAGGGATTCATTCTTTAGAAGTAGTTAAGAGGGAAGGATTCCTCCTAAAGCCTTACTTGTCTAAAGCGTATGATCGGATGGACTGGTCTTTCCTGCTGAAAGTGTTGGCAGCTTTTGGTTTTAATAGTAAATTTTGCCTGATCATCCATCATCTCATTTCTTCACCTTCTTTCTTGGTCTTGGTTAATCGGTCTCCTTCTGCCTTCTTTAAATCTTCATGGGGCCTAAGACAAGGGGATCCTCTGTCTCCTATCCTCTTCATCATTTTGGCTGAGTACTTGGTAAGATCAATTTATGCTCATAGGAGTTCAGGGGACCTTAAAGGCATTAGATCATCATCTGGTAATTCCATTTTCTCTCATCAACAATTCATTGATGATACCATCTTAGGAGGGGAAGCCTCGGTTAATGAGGCTAGAGTTGTTAAACACTTATTGTATTCCTATACTAGGGCCACAGGGCAATCTATCAACTGGTGTAAGAGCTCACTCTTCTTTGTTAACATGCCCGAGGCTAGACAAAGGAGAATGGAAAATATCTTGGGGTGTGGTATTGGTTCCCTCACCTCCACCTACCTAGGTCTCCCTCTTGGAGCTAAGCCCCCAAAATATTTCTGGAACAGACTCATTGATAGATTCAATAGAAAATTGGCAAGGTGGAAGGGAATTATTCTTAGTCAAGCAGGCAAAATTCAGTTCGTCAAGTCCACTCTTCAAAACCTTCCCACTTATGCCCTTAGCCTCTTTTCTATCCCGAATAAAGTGCTAGATGTTATTAAAAACTACAAAGAATATTTCTTTGGTCTAGAGAAAAAGAATATAAGTGATTCCTTTTTCTTGCATGGGACAAATTTTGCCTCCCTAAAAGGGATGGAGGACTTAGAATCAGGAGGACCAGGCATTTCAATAAGACTCTTCAAGATAAACTGATTTGGTAGATTTTCCATGGTAAATTGGAATAGAGAGATTTCATTAAGGATAAGTACCTTCCCAATGCTTCTTTGAGTTATTTCTTTGATTGTGATGATATCCCAAAAGGGTCATTTATCTGGAATGGCCTTCTCAATGCCAAAGATCTTTCCATTTCAAAAATGAAATGGAAAATTGGAAATGGTCAAACTATTATCTTTTGGAATGAAAATTGGTTACTGTTAGGGCCCCTAAAAGATAAATACCATTTTAACCTATGGAAAGAGGAATGCACTGATGACATGTAACTGATTGAATGTTTGAGGATCTTAAGTTGATGATCATGCAAGGCATTAAATCAGTTAATGTATTGTATTGTCATTAATGTCAAATTGATATAATCTGTATGGTCATAGACATATTCCCAAAGACTTCAAAGAACTGATGAATCAAGGATATGATTTATGTAATGTATATAAGTCAAGTATTCAAAAAGTGACTATATACACTGACAGAGTGCACATCGATAGACAAAGTAAAAGAGCAAAGTCACAGTGTTATCCAACGAGAAAATTCACAACATTACCGACAAGCAAAGTCACATTGTTGACCGATGAGAAAAGAACAGAGTAACCAAGAAGAAATAATTAGAGTGTTTCCCAATGGAAAAGAAAAAGGACAGAGATCCCGGTGACAATTGAAGTCACACCGACGGAACAGTCAGTTATCACCGATGACTAACTGAAGTGTTGACCGACAGAATAGAGAGTTCATAAATGACAAAATGTTTAGATGTCAAGAAGCTAAAGAGAGACTTAAATGATACTTATCATTATTTTAATCATCCAGATAAAGCTGGAGATAAGTAATTGATTTAAAGCTTATTTTTCTAGTTGGCAAGAAGATCTCTTTGAGATAAAACTGGACTTTACTTTAAATCTAATTGGCGAGAATTATGGATCGGGCCAAGAATCAAGAAAGCCAAGAAAAGGTGAAATCATATTTATATAGAGACAAACCCAATTCATTAAGAATTGGAATGTGGGGTGAAAAAAAGAAGAGGAAAGATGCTATAGAAAATCTGAAGAAGAAGAAAGTCTTCATCCAGTCCTTATCAACAAGCTGAGGAAAGAGATAGATTTTGTAGACACCAAAAAATAGTGAGACAACATCACAGAGCAGAACAGTGTGGAGCAAAGGTATAGAATTGATTATATTGATCAGAGAGGTAATGCACTCACAATAGATGTAAAAATCTGCAATTAAGTTGTATGTGTGAACAAATCATTGATGTTTCAGTTTAACCATTGAAGAATCAAGTCTCTTAACCAAGAAGGACTTAAAAGTCTTCTACAATTGAGATACATCCCAAGGAGTTTCAAAAATTTTGAGCATGAAAGTGGCATTAGATATCCTATTGACAGGCCAAGTGAGTGTTTGATCAAGGATGGTAGCATTAGATGCTAGATACTAGGTAACAAACTATATTTTAAATCCTCTAATGAGGTCACAACTAATAGTGCGTTTGTAACCTTTAATAGGGTTGGCTCCTAATAGAGCTCACTTTGGAAGAATGAAAAATTTGGGGTACCGGTCCCAGTGGTTTTTTCCCTTACAGGGTTTGCACGTTAAAAATCCATGTGTTATGTGTTTATGTTTCATTACTTTACTGTTTTACATTTCACATATATAATTCTGGATTGATCGGTATACTCTGCATATTTACTGTGTTTCGGTAAATAGTTGACTACTTATTTGTAATTAAATAGAAGAGAGATTTACAAACCAATCTGACAAGTAGTAAATTGATAGAAGTATTTCAAGTCATTCATCTTGTATGATAGAAGATAACTAGAGGCATAATTTGTGGTTATAAGTTTGAAGGGTTGATTTAAGGATTAATTTTTGAGGCCATTGATTCACCCCCCCTCTCAATTATTACTAACAATTGCTATCAGAGCTTGTGTGCTTAGAAGTAAGGTTTCAAGACCTAAGCTAAAGATCACAAGATGAATAGACAAGATGTTCCCAAGTTGAATAAAGACAATTTTGCTTCATGGCAGAGCAGAATAAGGCTCCACTTATCAGGTCATGGAAATGGTGTTATTCAATAATTAGATACTGAATATGTGTTTCCCATAGGAGCACTAATAGTTGAACAAATGAGAGAGAAGCATGAGCACAACTACATGATTATAGAGCTTTCTTCCTCACACTCTGATGTTGAATTCAAAGATGTCAAAACCTACAAGAATGTAAAGCATATGTGAGACAAATTGATTCTTGTACATGGTGGTGAAAAGAATGTTTTGAGAGCCAAGACAGAAAGACTTAGAGGAAAGTTTGGTGATTTCAAAATGAAAGAAGGTGAAAACATCACACAGTACAACACAAGAATCAAAGAGGTAGTCAATACTATCCAAGGAGTTGGAGATGTACTAGAAGAAGATACAATGGTAAGTAAAATTCTAAGAACCTTACTGCCTACTTATGCTATTAGAGTATCTTCCATTCGAGAAATGAGAGCAGTAGCAAATAGAAATGCTACTCTAGATAGTTTGATAGGAAGACTGATTTCATTTGAAATGAACAATTTTAATAATAGTGTCTTGCCAAACATAGAGTCTGCTTTAAAATCTTATTTAAGAATAAGTAAATCAAGTTATAAACACACTATGAGAAAAGATAGTGATAGTGAAAGTGAAGAAGAAGATCTTGATGAAATTGAAGCACTTATGGCAAGAAGAATGCAGAGAGGAAAAGGTAAATAAAAATGGAAATTACCACTTGTTTGTTTTAATTGTAAATGGATTGGACACTTTGCTGCAAAATGTCCTAACAGAACAAAAGATGATAGAAGTAATGATAGATCATTTGAAAAGAAGTCAGACAGAGGTGATTACAGAAGCTACCAACAATCAGAAAGAAGAGATACCCAAGACTACAAGGACAAAGGAAAGAAGGTCAGTGACCTAGAAAAATGCGAAGATGATGATACTGACACTAAATTTGAGGAAGAAATCAAGATGGTGTTTGTGGCAGTAAAAGATGATTCAGATAATGATGAAGAAAGGTATGTAGAAACTGCACTAATATCTAAAGTTAGTAAAATGATGTTTGGATCAAAGATAGTGTCTGCACTCACCATATGACCGATGACAAGCAAAATTTTGACACTTTTGAATACCATAAAGGTGGTTCAGTAAGAATGGGTAATGATACACCTTGTTCAATTGAAGGTAGAGGAACCGTAATGCTGAATAACCAGATAAAATGTGAAAATGCTTATGGGGTAAATGGATTGAATTATAATCTATTGAGTGTTTCTTAGTTGAATAATTACAGTCACAGAGTAGCATTTGAAAATAAGAAGCAAAAGACCTTCCAGAAATCAAGAAATCTAATTAGTACTGGTGAGCAAAAAAAAAAAGGTAACTTATTCTATTTGAATGATACTGACACCACTTTCTTAAAGGCTAGAAATGAAGACATATGGTTGTGGCACAAAAGATTGTGTCATGTGAACTTTGACAACATGATAAGAATAAGTAAAAAGAGAAATGTAAGAGGTTTACGGACGATCATTAAGCCTGACAACATTATCAGTAAGAATTGTCAAAAGGGTAAGATGACAAAGTCTAGTTTCAAAAGCAAAACCCATACATCTGATGTCATTCTAGAATTAGTCCATATTGACCTAAGTGGACCTATGAGGATAAAGATTTATTATGGAGATAGATATTTTATTCTCTTTATTGATGATTACTCTACAATGATGACAGTCATGTTTCTAAAAGATAAATCAGAAGCATTTAAGATGTTTAAATGGTATAAGGCAATGGTTAAGAAACAAAGTGGTAAAGAATTAAAATGCTTAAGATCAGATAGAGGAGGGGAATTTATTTCAGCTGAATTCACTAAGTTTTGTAATGAGGATGGAATCAAAAGATAGGTCTCTACACCGAGAACACCACAGTTAAATGGAATTTCTGAAAGAAGGAATAGATCCATAGTTGATTGTGCAAGGACACTAATGATAGAGAAAGGCATCATGCAAATATTCTAGAGAGAAGCCGTCAGTACTTTTTTTATACATTGAACATAATACAATTGAAGAAAGACACCAATAGGACACCTTATGAGCTTTGGTATGGTTACACACCCAATGTAAGTTACTTCAAAATTATTGGTAGTCAATGTTATATCTTACAAGATGATAGAAATGGAAAAATTGATGCCAAGAGTGATGAAGGAATATTTCTAGGGTATTTGACCAAGAGGAAGGCTTATAAATGTCTAAATAAGGCGTCTAACAAAATTGTTGAAAGTGCAAATGTAAAGATAGATGAATTTGCAGAGAAGAATTAAAAGGAAAGAACAAAAGAACTAGAGGACTACAATAGGTTTGTTTACAATGAATAACCTGACACTCTACCTGACCAACAATGTAGAGCTCCTGAGAAACATATCATTACACCTGAGCATCAGGATGCAAATACCGATGATCAGAATATTGCTCAAAATGATACACAAAGCTATGGAGAACAAAATGAAGGAAAAAATGATGATCAAGATGACAGATAAAGAGTTGAACCTATACTTACAAGATATGTCAGAAAGAACCATCCACAGAACCAGATCATTGGAGACAAGAAGGTTGGTATGAGAACCAAAATTAAGTCTCTAAATATTGTCTTATTTATGATTATGAGCCAAAATCTGTCAATGTTGCACTTGATAATGATGAATGGATAAGTGCTATGAATAAAGAGATTGAGCAGATAGAGAAAAACAAGACATGGACATTTGTACTGAGACTAGATGACAAGAATGTCATCAGTAGAAAATGGATATTCAGGAATAAACTAAATGAGAATGGAGAAGTCACCAGAACTAAAGCAAGACTAGTATGCAAGGGGTATGCACAAGAAGAAGAGATTGAGTATGAAGATACCTTTGCACCCGGTTCTAGGCTAGAAGGAGTAAGAATATTACTTTCTTATGTTGCATGTAAAGGATTCAAGGTATATCAAATGGATGTCAATTCTGCATTCCTAAATGGAATACTTGAAGAAGAGGTATGCATTGAACAACCAGAAGGGTTTGTTGATCCAAACAAGAGAGACATGGTATGTAGACTACACAAATCCCTATATGGATTATAATAAGCACCCCAAGCCTGGCATGAAAGAATTTAGTCCTATATTATAAGTATTGGATTTGTAAGGACTAGTGAAAATAGTAATGTTTATTTGAAGGAAGATATTGATGCTAACATTTTGATTGCTGAGATATTTATTGATGAAATCATATTTTGAGGCAATGAGTTTGAGATGTCTATGTTTGGAGAGATCAATTTTTTTCTTGGTCTGTAGATCATGCAACAAGATGATGGTATTTTAATTGCACAATCCAGATACATCAAAGAAGTACTGAAAATGTTCAAGATGGAACAGTCCAAACCAGTTGGAACACTGATGGAAAATAGATGTAAGCTAACAAAGGAAGACAAGTCATCAGAGGTAAATTAGACTTTGTACAGATCAGTGATTGGAAAACTCATGTGTGTTGTACATACTAGACTAGATATCGCACATGCAGTAGGAATAGTTGCAATATTTTTTGCTAATCCCAGGGAATCACATATGACTGTTGTGAAAAGAATTCTAAGATATCTGAAGAATACCAAGGAATATGGATTATGGTATAGAAGAGAATATAAATTTGAACTTAAGGTCTTTACCGACGCTAATTGGGCTGGAAATATTGATGACTAGAAGAGAAAAATTGGAGGAGCATTCTTTATGGGTGAGAGACTTTTCACATGGATCATCAAGAAGAAATGATGCATCTCTCAGTCTACTACAAAAGAAGAGTATGTTGCTTCTACTGCAAACTGCTTGAATATTTCTTGGATCAAATAGTTACTGGAAGGTATGCATATGAAAATTCTTGAACCAATTATTATCTACTGTGATAATACAAGTGCAATAAACATTTCCAAGAATCTAGTCATGCATAATGAAACAAAGCATATTACCATCAAGTACCGTTATTTGAGAGAACAATTTCAAGCAAAGGAGGTGATACTTGAATATGTGCAATCAAAGGAACAATTGGTCGATATCTTCCCCAAGCGAATTCCCAAGGATGCATTTGAATACTTGAGAAAAATACTAGGGCTCAGACCCTTGTCTACTAGTCAGTAAGATGACTAGAAGGCTGCATCAGCCTACATAGTATAAGAATATCATTCATGTTGATGCAAGAAAAGAGATGGACTTCAATGATAAATCTTAACACATCAAGGTATTTATCTACTCCAAGCACCAGAGTTAATACCGATGGATTGGGAAATTCACATAATATATTATGGATAGAAAGGATCCGTTTGACATTAATGTCAAATATTTGTTTGAAAAGACATTTGTTTGGCATTGGTGTCAAAGGGAGAGAATTATCTCATTATCATACTGATAAAGGGAGATATTTTATCCTTTATCATCTTAGGGAGAGATTATATCCATCAAAGTATCCAAAGGGAGAGATGTAATCAGAATGGGAGAGCACATACAAAGGAAAAGAATTACTAACAAAAGACATCAAAAGAAAGGAGAAAAGTCAAAGGGAGAGAATTTTACATAGGAGGAGAAAACATCACATCAGAGAAATAATTTTTTTACATATATCTAGTGAAGGGATTGAAGATAGACATAAAGCTGCAAGAATCAAATCAAAGCTATTTGAGCTTACGAAAAGCCAGACATTTGTAATAGTTACATTAGGAAAGCTTGATTAAACTATATATTTCATATTGTATTTGCAATAGTATAGTATGATAATGTAGTATGTTTCCATCAATTCCAAAAGGAGAGATTAATGACATGTAACTGATTGAACGTTTGAAGATGTTAAGTTGATTGATCATGCAAAGCATTAAATTGGTTAATGTATTGTATTATAATTGATGTCAACTTGATATAATCTTTATGGTCATCGACATACTACCAAAGAATTCAAACAACTGATGAATCAAGGCTATGCTTTTAGTAATACATATAAGTCTAGTATTCATGAAGTGACGGTATACAGCAATGGAGTGCACACCAATGAACAAAGTAAAAGAGAAAAGTCATAGTGTTAACCAATGAGAAAATGCACAGCATTACCGACGAGAAAATTCATAGTGTTTCCTGACAACCAAAGCATAGAGTAACTCGATGGAAAGAATTACATTATTGCCCGACTGAAAAGACAAAGGACGGAGATCCCGATGACAACTGAAGTCACACCAATGGAACAATAGGTTATCACCAATGACTAACTGAAGTGTTGACCGACATAATAGAGAGTTTAGAAATGACAGAATACTTAGTTGTCAAGAAGCTAAAGATAGACTTAACTAATACTTATCATTGTTTTAATCATCCAGTTAAAGCTAGAGATAAGTAATTTATTTAAAGCTGATTTTTCCAGTTGGAAAGATCTCTTCGAGATAAAATGGGATTTGCTTTAAATGTAATTGGTGAGAATTGTGGATCATGCCAAGAATTAAGAAAGCCAAGAAAAGGGAAAATCATGTCTATATAGAAAAAAACCCAATTCATTACTAATTGGAGTGTGGGGTGAAAAAGAGAATAGGAAAGATGCTAAAGAAAATCTGAAGAAGAAGAAAGTATTCATTCAGTCCTGATCAACAAGCTGAAGAAGAAGAAAGTCTTCATTCAGTCCTGATCAACAAGCTGAGAATTCCATGTGGCTTTCCCCTCCAATTGGCTGGGTTAAAGCCAATTTTGATGGTGCTATGAAGGGAAACCCAGGCCCTGCAGGTTGTGGTGGGCTTATTTGTGATGACAAGGAAATTTTTCTTGTGGTTGTGGCCCTCCCTAGTGGGGTAAAGTCCAATCACGTGGCGGAAGTGATGGCCCTTTTACAAAATCTTAAGCTAATCAATAAATCTACGCCATCTAATGTTTGGATCAAAGGTGATTCAATGAATATCTTAAATTACATTAAAGGGAAAACTAAGTCATCATGGTCTATCAAGGTGATTATTGATGAGGCCTCTTTAATCATTAATTCCTTTTCAAATTTTATCATTTTGCACACCTTCATGGAAGTGAACTGTACATTGGATGAGCTGGCGAATATTGCAGTTAAGGCTGAGGGTATCATGACTGAGCATCGAGTTATTGATTTGACAGTTGAAGTGAGGGCCAAGTTGGATTATGATCTGACAAATGAGTAGATTTCAAAAATCTAAAAAATCTCTCATGATTTTATGGCTTTCATTAATAGATGGTAATAGGAATATGGAAAGGTGTGTCTTTCCCAAGAAGGTTAAATGTAGACACGTGTTCTTTGGCAGTTTTCAAAATTTGAGCTTGGCATTTTTACTCTCTCTATATATCTCTTCTAACATTGTTAGCTATCTTTGAGGTATCATGGGGGTGGGTTAAACAGAAAGGAGCCAAAAAATTGTAATAAATGGAAAACCCAAATAGACATTTGGGATAAACTTAAAAAAGGAGGCCTCACTATCTATGAGGCTTCATGGCTCCAAAGATGGTGTCGTAAATGCTTTTGTAGAAATATGGAATGATGGGACAGTGGTGATCAGAGGCATGGCTGTTAAGATTATCAAAGATTTGATAGTGAAGGTTACAGGATTAAACACTAAAGGTATAAAATTTTACAGAGATAAAAAGATATCCTACAAGGCCATTCAACATTTCCCAAAGGACAGAGAGGAAGCAGACAGCTTGGTGAAGGACTCTAGGGTGTGCTATGATGTTAGCTCCATTAAAAGTTTCTAGGCCAAAGTTCTTACGGCCATCATATAGTATGTGTCTTTGGATGGAAGATACAAAAGGGCCCATTCTTATCACTTTGTGCTGTTAGGCCATTTTTGTCATAAGGTGAGAATTTCTTTCCCCTTCTACCTGCTGCAATCTCTCCGTCATAGCATTACTGACCATAGGTAAAAGGATAGAAAGCCAATTCTACATGAGGGCTTGATTCTCTTGATTGTTGAAGATGTTAAAAAAGTTGCGGCCTCTAATCCTCTTATTATCTCCCCGAAAGATTCGAGCTCTGCTAAGGATGGAAAATGACATAGAAATTGGAGATGATAAGGGGGATTCTACTATTAAAAAGCTGAAGTTTGAGAAAAATATGGGAATGGACACAGACTCAGATGCTATGAGTGCTGATGGCTATGATGAGACTGACTACATTCCTCACTCCCAATCTAATGATGACAACAAAGAGTCTCTTTCTATCTCGATGAGTGCCTCTGATGATGAAGAGGTAAAAACTAAGGAATCCTATAGTGTTAAGGATGCCCACAATATTAAAGAAAAAGTAAAACATCTAAGGCTATTGAAGAGGATGTGGGAGGTCAAAAAGTCCCCATTTTGGTAAATTATGCTAGTTCAGAAGAGCATGACATCCATATTTCTCTAAAGATCAAGGTTCTTAAGGAGGTGCATTCAGAACAGAAAGAGGTAGAAACTGCAGGTCAAGACAATGTTGATAAGGACCCTATCCCTACTTCCTTTAAGAATATCCCTTTTTCTAGGTTGGTGGACATGCATGAGTGGAATGTCTATCTTCTCCAGGAGGACATGGATGATAAAATAGAGCCCCCATTTGGGGTTCTACAAACTACCAAAGCTATGTCCTTGTACTCATTTCGACTGATGAAATGGATATTTAAGGAAATCAAAATTCTTCATCTGAACTACAGAGCTATATCTGCTTGTGTCAATCTTATTAACTCTGGGTTGGCTGGGGATGAGGGAAATCAGAACACAGAGGATGGGAAAAATTTGAAGTCTCTACATGAGAGACTAGACACCTTGGAGAATATGTGAAAAACACATGAAGGACAATAATGTCTTCATGGGTACTACTATGGAGTGTTTTAACTACATAAAATTAGAAATGGATTTTCCCACTATGAAGATTGATGAAGACAAAGATGATAATGAAGATAAGGGTCTGAGAATGTGCATGCTTTCAGCCAGGAAGAAGAAAATTCTATACAGGATTTCAGAGCTGTTGGATTTCAATGTGGTCATCAAAAAGGTTGCAGAAGCAAAGAAGGAAGTGGAGGGCACACTCTTGGTGTTGGCCTAGTTCTGGTGTTCCCTTGTTTCTTGGCACTTTGTCTTTTGGTTTCTTACTACTAGAGAGTCTAGCTGGTTTCTGGCTTTTGTCTTTGGATTTCTTTCTTTGTCTAGGTTTGTGGGCTGGTTCTTAGTCTTGTTTTTATTTAGTCTATTTTTTGCTACTTATCTTTATGCTTTTAATGTAAGGGGTTTTGGGTCCCCATAAAACCTTTTTTACCAGCAATCAAAAACAAGCTAAGGAAAGAGCTAGATTTTGTAGACACTAATGAACAGTGAGACAACATCATAGAGTAGAACAGTGTGGACAAAAGGTATATAATTGATATATTGATCAGACAGGTAATGCACTTATAATAGATATGAAAATCTACAATTATGTTGTATGTGTGAACAGATCATTAATGTTTTATTTTAACCATTGAAGCATCAAGTCTCTTAACCGAGTAGGACATAAAATTATTCTACAATTGAGATACATAACAAGGAGTATCAAAAATTTTGATCATGAAAGTAGCATTGGATATGCCCGATACCTATTGACAGGCCAAGTTAGTGTTTGATCAGGGATGGTAGCATTAGATACCAGATACTAGGTGACAAACTATATTTTAAATCTTCTAAAAAGGTCATACCTAATAGTGTGTTTGTAACCTTTAACAGGGTTGGCTCCTAACAAAGCTCACTTCAGAAGAGTGAAAATTTGGGGTACCGGTCCCAGTGGTTTTTCTCCTAACAGTTTTTTCACGTTAAAAATCCATGTGTTATGTGTTTATGTTTCATTAATTTACTATTTTACATTTCACATATGCAATTCTAGATTGATCTGTATACTCTACATATTTACTTTGTTTCATTAAATAGTTGACTGCTTATTGGTAATCAAATAGAAGAGAGGTTTACAAAGAAATCTGACAAGTAGTAAATTGATATAAGTATTTCAATCGATTCATCTTGTGGGATAGAAGATAACTAGAGGCATAATTTATGGTTATAAGTTTTAAGGGTTGATTTAAGGTTTAATTTTTGAGGCCACTGATTCACCCCCACTCCGAGTTATTACGAACATGCACCTTGCAATTTGGGGACAAGATTTGTAATTATAGAGAAAGTAATTCTTGGGTGGATTTGTCCTCTCTTTCCCAAGATTTATCTTCCTTACTCATTGATCTAAATGCTATCTCTCTTTCTAAGAATCATAATTCTTTGATTTGGGAATTGGCTCCCCTAAAGGCTCTTTCATGGTGGCCTATGCCTACTTTGTACAGTTGCATCAGGAAGCAACACCTTTCTGGGCTAAACCCTTGTTACCGGCTTTATCCCTAAAATTAATGTCTTTTACTAGCTTCTGCTTCAAAATTTTATTCTCACTGTTAATAACCTTTTAAAGTGTGGTATCCTAATCCCTAATAGGTCTATTTTGTGTCTAAGCCAGGATAAGTTTGTAGACCACCTCTTTATCTATTTACTCTTTGCTAGGTCTGTCTAGCATTATCTTTTATCTCTTTTTGGCTTACAATGGTGTTTCTCTTCCTCTGTTAAGGACCTCTTCTCTCACTAGACCCTGCCCTTAAAGAACACTACCTTTCACAAAATTTGGTCTTGGGTGCTTCCTCACCTCTGCTGGGGAGTTCCTCACCTCTGCTGGGAAATTTAGAAAGAGCACAATAACCGCATATTCATGGACTATAGTGCCAATCCCAAAATCATATATGAGAAGATATACTATGCTTTTTTGGAAAATTATGTTTCTTGTGGGAATACTAATCCTTTTGAAGGTGAAGATAATTTAGCGGATCCCAAGATGACCATAGGTAAAAGACAAAATGACATCTGGAGTTGTTCTCTAGAAGGATGGTCTAAAGAAAACTTTGACGATGCAGACAAGGGAAACCCAGGTAAGGAAGGAAGTGGTGGAGTAATTTGAAATTTCTTTGGCTAGGGAATCGCTATTGTCAGCCTTCCTTTGGGCACACAAACTAATCACTATGTGAAAGCTAATACTGCCCTCCAAGTTACTAAATTATCTCATGACTTGGGAATCAATTTTTTTTCTTAGAAGGTGACTCATGCAACATAATCAACTATCTTAACATGCTTCACACACTGTCAAGAAATATAGAAAACATGGTTGATGAAATTCGTTACCTTTTGAACACCTTTAATATGGTTCATATATCCCATGAGTATAGAGAAGCCAACCAAGTTGCTGACTAGTTTGCCAACTTGGTGGTGTGAAGTGATAGGTAGGCTCACTGGCTTAATGATGGAGACCTCCCATGCACGAAGCTTTGGATTTTTTCAATTATAACTGAATCCACAGGAAGGATAGATTTATTAACATTAATCATGATTGTTAATGCTTTGTATGGTAATTACTTTTCCATTAAGGTAAAGTATGAGACATGCTAGAAAGGAAATGATAAAAAGTCACACCCACACACTTACTGGGTGCCCAGTTGCATTGGTACAACTTACCATTCAAGGCAAAGAAGTAGAAACGTCTGGAACAACTCGGAGAGAAAAGGTCTGCTTAGTGGTTACTTTCTGTTTGCAATTCAGAACTTCTTTCTTGCAATGGGAGGGGAAAGACATTGGAAGGAGCCCACTAATGATTGTGAAAAATGGAGGAGACAAACCAAGGTTTTGAACTACCTTCAACTTGGTAGTATTTTAACATTCATCGAAAGGCTTCATGGTCAGAAGCTGTCTGTGATGAAAATGTTCATCAAATCTAGAATGAAGATAGTATTGAGATTGAGGCAAGAAATTTAATGGTGATTGAGGAGGTTATCTCTATATTTATGAGTATCCCTATTTTTCACAAGAAATTCTACAAAGACCAAAAAAATTCATATTTAGCGATCAACAACTTTGTGAAAAATGAGGAAGAAAAGAAATCGCTTACCAAATTTGGAACCCACTATTTTCCTGAAGGGATGAAAACATTATGGAGGTTTGTTTCAAGAGCCATCATCTATTACATCATGCTGGATACCAGGTTTGACAGAATTCAAACCTACCACTTTGGCCTCTTGAATCATTTTTGCCATGGAATGCAGGTGTCTATACCCTTTTATTTATATGCTTCTATAAATAATAACATTAATGGGTTTAGAGAGAATTCCATTGCTAACCCTACCCTGCATGAAAGGATTTTTCTTCTAATCTTTGAGTATTTTAAATCCCAAATCCTAGGGAAGGAGTTGGCTCAAAAAGATGAGATGGAGGTCTCTAGTCCTGACAAAATTCATTCAGAGACTGAAGATAGTGAAGGTCTGCATTCTGAGGATTATGATGAGTATGAAACTAAAAAGAACAATTAGGGTTTGTCTTCTAAGAAACATAGAGTTAGTCTGCAAACCATTAAAAAAGAAAGAAATGGTGACCCCTCTTAAAAAATAGAACACCATGGTTATCTCTTTAGAGGAGGATTACAATGATAATGAGGAAGGTATGGATAGGGATGGAAAGGAGAAAATTTACAATGGAAAAGGAAGAAAGAGAAGGTAGTCTACGATGGGGAAACACCAAAAACAAAAGGATATCAATAGGGAAGAGAGTGCTGGCTGGAAATCTCCAAAGGAAAAGACCCGTAGAATTTCCCCTATTGTAGAGCACAAAATGAAGAGGAATCTCTAGGATGATTACTATGATATGAACAAGGATATTCCCTCTCCTCAGGTCTCTCAACCCCAAAATATGAGGAATAATGATAGACAGGATAGCGATTTCTACTATTATATGGCCGAATAGGGGAATATTATGGGATGACATAACTTTAATGTCAAAACTACCAAAATGGGGATTACCAGAGAAATTATAAACCCCAATGTCATTGAAGGTGAGGGAGGCTAGATTAAGATGGAGGAGGTTATCGACCCATCAATGGTGGTGCTTAGTGATTACAATAGGGAATTTGAGCTCGAATTGCTCAATAATACTAGGAATAACATGTTAGATAACTACAACACAATTAAATGGCTATTGCACAAAGTGGAGGATCTCAAAAAAAGTGTTAAAGGAATAGACAAGGATAAAGTTGATATTAATGTAGAGGAATAGATGAATATGAGAACCAAAGTTTAAAAAATGGAGGATAGTATGATTCAGGTAGAAGCTACCCTAAAAAACATAGCAAAATAGAGCTATAATATCCTTAAAGCATCCAGAGAACACACTAATACTATCATCAAGAAGCTAGAGAAAAAATTAGATGGGACAGATGCAGCCAACATAGATGTGGAGAAAGAACAGAACATTGATCAGGGTCCCAGAAAGAGAACTAGATCTAGAACTAAGAAGATACAGGATAAGGATATTGTGATCGATCTATATAAGATCAAGAATTCAGCTGCTAATATGGAGCTGCATGAGGCCAAAGATGCCACCCTTATGGTGGACATATCTTTAGGGTCCCTGGTATTTTTCGCTAACCCTGTGTTATTTTCTTTTTTAGAAGCTCTATTTGTTTTTTTCTTTGGCCTTTGTTGGCATGTTCTATCTTTAGTTTCTATTTTGTTTAAGAGTAGGCATATTGTTATATTTTCATCTTTGTTTTGGGTTTCAAGAACCCTGTAAAACCTATTTTACTTAATCAAAAACATTGGTTCCTTGTAAACAATTCACATATATCATTAAGTTGGTTTGGGTATTTCTAACTCTATAATTAAGCTGGCCTTGGATCTATAATTAATTACTAGGATTGATCAAAATTTTGAGAGAAGTAGAGTGTTCTTCATTTTCTTTGAGCTGGTTGTCTTGAACTATCAAAACACATAAACATGAAAACTATTAAAAACAATTTAAGAAGAGATTCAATATCTAACTCTGAAATACAATGTGTTATTTATAGTGTAAACTTATACAGTTAAGAAAAAATGATTTAGATCAGTATTCACAATAATATATATTTCATCTTTCTTCAACATGAGATTAAAGGGATGCAGAGAGATTTAAGGTACAACAAAAATTGAATGAGATATA
>MU227082.1:1979622-1992568 GCA_018584345.1 Thuja plicata
TAATTGAATTCATTAAGGGAACCTTAAGGAATGTTTTTGTAAATGGTAATGATGTTAAGTTAGAATGTTAGAAAAAAAAATTTGTTAATTGTAATTTTAGGTCATAGACCTGATTCCTTATGGGTTCCCTGGTGGGGACATTACACCCATTTTGCATGTCTAGTGTTCAATTTATTTTGTGTGTTCAGATATTTTAGAGCAATATGGTCTGTAAACAACACAAATTATTTGGGTACTAGATAATGCTTCCAATGTCTCAGAGCTTGAACAATTACAAGGAACTCTATATATCATATGTGGAATATTTCATTGGCACATCATTAAGTTTCTCACTAAAAAAATCAATGGGCTTACCTTCTTGGCTGAGTACAACACGAATGCCCACATGTGAGGCATCATAGTCGACTTTAAATACTTTATCAAAATCTTGTAAGGCCAATATAGGGGCTTTAGTGACCCTCTTCTTTAGATACTGGAAAATCTCTTCAGCCTCTTTGGTCCATGAAAACTCTTGACCCGTAGTGCAATCTGTCATAGGTGCTACAATGCTGCTGAAATTATGAATGAACTTTCTACAGAAAGTAGCCAAGCCATGAAAAATTCTCACCGTAGTGATACTACATGGCCTATGCCATTCAAGAATGGCTCAAACTTTCTATGGATCCATACTCATACCATTTGCAAAAATGACGAATCCTAGAAAAACCAAGCTTGCTTGAATGAACCTACACTTCTTCAAATTAGCATAGAGTTTCTCTCTTCTTAATACCCCCAATATGATCCTCAAGTGTTGCAGATGTTATTTCCTTCCCTTACTAAAAATTAGTATATCATAAAAATAAACTACCACAAACTTGCCAATGTAGAGACGCAACACAGTATTCATGAGTCTCATAAAAGTGCTAGGTGAACTTGATAAACCAAAAGGCATAACCTTCCATTCATACAAACCATCCCTAGTATTGAAAGCAGTTTTCCACTCATCCACTTCTCGGATGCCGATTTGGTGGTACCCACTTTGCAGATCAATCTTTGCAAAATGTGTTGCTCCAACAAGAACGTCCATCATATCATCCAAATGAGGGATAGGAAAATGATACCTGATGGTTATCCTATTTATTGCTCGACTTGGGGTTAGTAACACTGGTACAATATAGGGGATCATTCTTTCCTCCACTAAACCTTTATGTATGAGCTTAGTTACCTATTTATTCAGTTCTGCATGCTTTATCAGACTCATTTTGTAAGATGCTTGATTGGGAAGGCTTGCTCCTGGAATAAGATCAATATGATGTTGGATATCTTGTTTTGGGGGGAGACCATCAGGTAGTTCCTCTGGAATGACATCTGAATACTCTTCCAACACCGTAGCTACTTCTAGCAGTATTGTCAAGTCCTCCTCTTTCCCTCTCTACACCACCAATGCATAACAACACCCTGTTACTTTCATCTCCTTCACAATTTCCTTTTCAGATACCATGCTTTCAGCTTATCGTTTATCCCTGAGAGGTAACATGATTACCTTAGATCCATCTTTCCAGAAGGTGTAAGTATTCTTTTCTCCATTATGAATAACCTTTCTATCATACTGCCAAGGGAAACCTAAGAGGACATGACATGCATCCATTGGAATCACATCACACCATAACTCATCCTTGTAGACCTTTTCCATGGAAAATTTAACAAGGCACCTCTTATCTACTGTAACTTCATTGCCCTTTTTGAACCATGCTACCTGATAGGGATGAGGGTGCTTTTCACACTAGAGATTTAGTTTCTCCTCCATTACTTTACAAACCATGTTCCCAAAACTTCCTCCATCAACAATTACTTGACATACCTTTCCACCTGAGGTACACCTTGTTCAGAATATGCTAGTTTAGAGCCATGAATCATCAGAAGCTTTCTCCTCTATATCTTCCTTTGTGAGAATAATCAATGTCCTCATCATCATGATACTTTCTCCGATATCCAGAGACACTTCTTGTTCTTATCCTTCATTGTCAACTTGGGCTAGGTTCACTCTATATGGCCCACCTTGATTTCCATCTTGCATGTTAAAATTGAAACACTCGAACGCCCTGTTTCCTTCTTCTCCACATCTGAAATAGGTGAATGGTCTTCTTTGGCCTTCCCATTCTCTTCCATTACCATAGCCTCTACCACGTTGAAACCCCCTTCCTCTTTGATGATTCCATGGATTTGGGCAGGTTTCTTCTTGTTTCTCACTTCCTTGACTGGAACTTGAGCCTCCTTAAAATGGAGTTGATGTACCCCTTTGTCCTCCTCTATTCCTCTGATTGTACTACCTATTTTTTTTTCTTCATCCTTTAGAGCCAACTAATAGGTATCCTCCATACAGTTGATCTGATGCATTCTTAGCTCATCCTGAATAGTGTATTTCAAACCATTTAAATACCTTGCAGCCATTTGTTCATTACTTTTTTTATGTTCTATATAGATGGACAACTTGTAAAATTCATCTGTATAATCTTGCATAGAAGACAAGTTCTATTTCAAATTTTGAAACCTTTGAAAGAGTGTTTGAGCATAATCCACAGCTAAAAAATTTTCTCTCAACTTTTTCTCCATTTTTCTCCAAATCTTAATTTTATCCTTCCCTTTCTTTGTTCATTCATTTTGGAGATGATCCCACCAGATCATCGCATGTCCCTTTAACATGGTGCATGCAAACCTCATCTTCTTTTCTTCTATCATAGACTTCTATTCAAAAAAATTTCACATCTCATTTAACTAATCTATCGCTTCCTTTGGCTTAAGACTCCCTGCATAGTCTGAAACATCAACCTTGATCGCTTCATTTTTCCCTCTAAGACTCTGAGTAGCCTCTCTTTGAAACTCACTTCTTCTTCTCATCCTTCTATTTATTTAGCTCCTTGGCTTGCCTCTCCATTAGATTCATCTTCTTCTCTTTGTAATCCTTGGTTTTCCAATCGGTTTGTGAGTTCTGCCACTTGTCTTTGCAAAATTAACACATCTCTCTATGTTTGGGTAAGACCTCTACCTCTTCCTCTTTGTCTTCCTCTCCCAGCCATCATCCTTCTCTGATACCAAATGATGTAGACCCAAAACCCTCAAGAATAATTACTCAGAAAAATGTACAACAAAATTGTAGAATTTGAATTCTTCATTAAACTTCTCCAACTTACTCTACCTCTACAATGAAATAAAACTCTTACTTATTACAATTATGAAAATTACCATATTTGCCAAATTTTTGGGAAAACCAGATTTTTCTATTTTTGGCAATTTTCAAAACTCATCCTATGAATCCCAATTCTTCCCAAGAAAATCTCCCAACTAAGGCAAGATGAAATGCCAACTAAGCCACAAAATCAGAAACACCATTTCAGATTTATTACAAAAAACAAAACTCAAAAAACTGGAAAGAAATAGAAAAAGCCAATTTTGGAGGTCAAGATGAAATTTTAGGCTCCTGAAAAAATGTCAAAATGGCCACCATCAAAGCTAGCTAGGTTGGAATTGTAGTTAACTCTACTTTAGGCATCTACCTATAAAATTTCAGCCAAAACCCACATCCGAGTCAAAAGTAACGACCCTCTAAATCTCCTGCATCAACTTATGTCATGGTGAGTCAATGCATATGAAACTCAACCAATGAAGGTGAGGTAAAAGTAACAAGGATTTGGAGAATTGTGATAAGACAAGATACTATGTATGCTACCTCATTTGTATGGAAAGGGTCACATAAGAGAAGGCAGGATAGTATATCAACTCTTGGGCCTAGGGTAGGAGTCTCTCTTATGTATGTTTTCAAATCACCATAACTTATTACTTTTATGGTTGGGATATCTTAAAACCCAACTTAAGTAATCTATTAATATGGTACATATTTATTGTTATCTCAGTAATGTCTAATTATGAATTATGATTATAATATTTCCTAACTTTAATGAATGATCTCTCTATAAATGATAACATTAATGGGTTTAGAGAGAAGGCCATAGCTAACCCTGCCCTGCATGAAGGACTTTTTCTTTTAATCTTTGAGTACTTTAAGGCCCAAATCCTTGGGAAGGAGATAGTTCAGAAAGATAAGATGAAGGCCTCAGGTTCTGACTACATTCCTTTGGAGATGGAAGATAGTGAAGGTCTACATTATGAGGACTATGATGAGTATGAAATGAAAAAGAACAATCAGGGTTCATCTTCTAAGAAGTGCAAAGTTAGTCTGCAAACCATTAAAAAAGAAAAAAATGGTTACTAAAAAATAGAACATGATGGCTATTTCTTATGAGGAAGATTACAATGATAATGAGGAAGGAATGAACACTAATGGTGACGAGGAAATATCTAGTGGTAAAGGAAGAAAGAGAAGGAAACCCACAATGATTAAACACCAAAAAAAGGATAAGAACAGGGAAGTGAGTGCCAACTAGAAATCTCTAGAGGACAAGACCCATAGAGTCTCCCATGTTTTAGACCATGATCTCAAGAGGAAGCTCCAGGGTGATTACCATGAGACCAATGAGGCTATTCCCTCAAGACTATCAACCCCAAAATACGGGGAAGGATAATAGACAGGATAGTGAGTTCTATTATTATATGGCAGAAAAAGGGAAGATAATAGGATTTCGTGACTTCAATGTCAAAACTTCCAAAATAAGGATTACCAGAGAAATTATAAACCACAAGGTCATTGAAGGTGAGGGAGGCCAAATTAAGTTGGATGAGCTTATCAACCTATTAATGGTGGTGCTACATGATAACACCAGGGATTTTGAGATGGAACTCCTCAACAACACCCAGAATAGCATGTTAGACAACTATAGAACAATTAAATGGCTATTCCATGAAGTGGAGGATCTCAAAACAAAGGGTTAATGGAATTGACAAGGCTAAAACTGATAGCCAATACAAAGGAACAGATGAATCTAAGCATCAGAGTTCAAAAAATGGAGGATAATATGACTAGGTTAGAAGCTACCCTAAAAAACATAGCGGAAAAATGCTATAATATCCTTAAAGCATCGAAAGAGCACACCAATACTATCATCAAGTGTGTGTGCTTGAATGTGACCTCTAAATCAGGCACAAACTCAGCATAGTCCTTAATCAATCATTCAATTCACAAAGACAAACATGAATTGTTCATCCTTCAAATTTGATTGAAGCGACTTGCTGCCTCCTAATTAGTTGTGGATGTCGAATTTACTCTCAGAACGAGAGCCAAAAACCTGACCATTGCTAACATGGAGGATTTCTAAAGCATGAGAGAAGATGAATTTTGCATTAATATATGAAATAGAATGCAATTAGTCTATAAAAAGAGATGCAATTAATCTATGAATTGAGAAGCAATTAATCTAGGAATGAATTGCAACTAGTCTATGGAATCAAAATGCAATTAATCTAGGAAAAGAAAATACTCTTAATCTAGAAATGAAGTGCTTTTAAACTAGAAAAGGAATTACATTTAAACTAGAATTGAAATTGCCTTTAATTAGAGAGCTTGAAAGAATCAAATTGATATGTTAGACATGTAAATGAATCATAAATGAAATCAACATATCTTTAATTCCAATTGAAACTAGCCTAATTATGCAATTTTAAGCTTAAAATCATGAAAGAAATTAAATGCAAAATTGACTATAGATTTGATGCTCTCCCAAAATCATCCTCCCAAATGAATAAAATGAGGTCCATTTTATAGAAAACCATGGAAAGAGAGTGAAGAGTTTCTTGAAAATAAACAGTTGTCTCTTCATTCTCTTTTGAGACAAAAATGCAAAGATTATGTAAATAAAAGGGTGAATTATTGCCACATGAGTGTCTTTTCACATGGAATTATGGAATTCCTTTTTGAGGATAATTCACCCAATAATTAAATAACCTTTCAATTCCTTTTATGTATATTAGCTAAAGGGGGTGGAATTGAATTAATTAAAAGCATTTAAGAATTTAGAATTAAATCAATTAATCATAGGGGTTTTTAAGCTAATCAACTCTGAGAATTTAGGAATTAAATATAATGTCAGATTTATGCAATTTTGGGTTTTCTACATTTTAAACTCAGTCAATTAAAGTGAATAAGGAGAAAAATTTGCCTAGTACGATAGGACCTCAAAGATAAAAAAAAATTGAAGGAATGCACCAAAATTGATTAGGATTATTAGGTGTCAATTTTGGGGTGTTACATTTTGCCCCTCTTTGAATTGATGTGCAAGCAACGCATTGATTCAAAGAACTGTCTGAAGTGAAGATGAAGATTTCGGAAGTCTAGGTTAGATTGCCAAGACACCGATCAGATTAAGAAGTAGAATCATCTTAGAGAAGATCAAAATCAGGGTTAGATTGTCCCAATGTCCACTGATAGCTGATGAAGATCCAGGAATATCTCCAGAACTAGGGTTAGATTGCCCCAATATGAAGGTTAGCCCTTTGAGATCCAAGTTAGATTTCCTAGATAATGGTCTAAAGAGTTTTTGAGAGACATCTTCATAATGAAGCGTAACTTTCAGGAATTAGGGTTAGATTGCCCCAATACCCAATGAGATTTCAAGAATCATCTCCAGAATGAAGCTTGATACTTGAGGATCCAAGTTAGATTGCTTAGATACCTAGAAATATAGATGACAAGATGCGAGACATCAAGATGCCCCTAGAGATTCAAAAGCATGGAATATCCAATTTTGACCATAAGGTACGAAAAACTGAATATGCCCCAAGTGATGAGATTCCCCTAGCGATGGGGAGTTTTGATTCAGATTAAATTGATTTGAGAATGATGCAAAAAGATTCAATGATGCAATCATCATGCCTCCTCGGGAGTGAAATTGAAAGAAGATACATCATAATGATGAGAGAGAGAAATTGCAGAGAAATAAGATCAAAGATCCAAAGATATCAGAGAGAATGCAGAGATGATTTAGAGCGATCAAGAGGTCCTGTTGATTAGTTTTGACCATAGTTGACAAGAATTGACTAGAGTTGACTTTGATGAAAAGATTGTAGAAACTGAGAAAATGATAACAAGAGATAATCTTGACAAGAAAGCAACGTCAAAAAATTGACTGCACAAGCATCTGATTGCGTCGGTCCCAAAAAAATTTAAATGTGATTTTGAGCTACTTAGGAGTGTTAGATTTCAATTTCAATCATGAAAATGGATTCAGAACGATCCATTTAGCCAAGGGTGCAACTTTTGCGAAAAACAAAGCACTTTGAAAAATTAGGTCAAAGGCTATATAAGGCCCAGAGGGGTCATTTTCAAATCATTGTTCACCTTTTGACTTTAGCAATGGTGAGGGCTCTAGCTGATATTGATAGCATTCCCGTACATCCTCACTGATTTGAGTGCTCCTAACAATATAACCGACCAGTGGAGTATGACACACCTGTAATTAATCACAACTTGATCCTGTATTTCAGAAAAAAAATTTAGCAATTTTTAGCATTAGCATGTTTTAAGGTCATTTTAAACTTGTCTCGCCTAATCTCGCATGAGGAAACAATTTCCTCACGCCGGCCTTCATTGCCTTTCATGTGAGGAATCTAAATCCTCATGTAGGTTAGGGGTTTCGCACGCGGGCCCTTCCCAGCACTCATACAAAGAGTGCGCATGCACCGCATGAGATTTCTAGAATCTCATGCGAGAACAAATCCCACCTCGCGTGAGCCAAAAAGCTTGCGCGGGAAAAGAGTTATCTCGCATGGGAAACTGGCCAAAATTAAAAACAATTCTTTTTCTTGTGTCGCAGAGTCAACTAGTTGCCATATCTTAAACTATGTGTAGAATAGGTTCATAGCTGCATTTGTTGTCTTTTGCTTTGAGAAATCATCATTGCTAAGCTATTGATCCAATTTTGTTACTTTCTTTGCAGGTCGACCTCCCAGACATCGGTTTTAGATCTCATCATCCTATCATGGGTGAGTTATTATAGACACTATTAGATGCTGACGAGGCCCATATTGATAGGCTGGGATTGACATATCTGTGTGATGTACCTTATATTCAGGTGAATCACAGATTACTTGGTGTCCTAGTTGAGCATTTCCATTCGAAGATGAACACTTATCACTTGCAACAGGGAGAGATGACAGTGACTCCAGAGGATGTATACCAGATTTTGAGAGTGCCTTTCCATGGAGCTCATGTAGAGTATTGCACATAGCCTAGAGATGGTACATAGGATTTGAGAGCCATCTTTCATGATGATTTGGTGATGGACCGGGCCATTTCATGGGAGGAGTTGATAGGCAGTTATGGTAGAGATTATCCCTTGGCAGTCATATTAGCGCTATTTCTAAGTTGCCATTTGGTTCCTAATCATGGTCAGCATGGATTAGAGTGCAGCTAGGGCATTATGCTCCAGAAGATGCTGGTTGTTCCTGTAGTTAGTTTTGGATGGGGTGAGTGCATGCTTGTGTAGATGTGCCATGAGATGCATGAGATCGTGTATCAGGGTGCCCGTACTATGGTGGTAGGAGTCATCATTTTGCAGATCTGGGCTTGGGAGCACCTTCTCGTATGTAGGGTGATATTCCATGATACACGACAGCCATTAGAACCATACATTTATAGATACGCTGGTCCGATGACCCATTCCGCGCTGGGTTAGACTGAGCAGTGGAGGGCATAGAATGATGATATGGCTGCAGTCATATGGCGACCTTGGGCAGCCACTGAGGTTTGGGATGATGCTGATCATGAGCTATCATACATGTTCTGCTCGTTTCCTCTGATAGGATGTACTATTACTATCATTGAGCGCTTCTTGCTCACGCGTGTATTGCGCCAGTTTGGGAGGCCGCAGGACGACTCTCTGGAGTACTGTACATATGCTTGATTCATTGATGAGACAAAGAAGGGTTGGCAGAGACTGCTTGATAGGGGGCGTAGCATGATAGACACTTGAGTACCACCAGCTAGGTGGGATTATATGGCTATTGTGACAAATGCAGGTATGACACCTGCATACAGAGACTACATGTTAGCTCACCCATTTCCAAGATTCACAGCTCCAGTGGGTCAGATACCTTAGGTGGTACAGCCACTACCACAATAGTAGGCACAGCAAGTTCCTCCACTAGGACAATAGCCACAGGATTAGCAGCCACAATAGCCACCTCTACAGTAGTAGGAGAGAGTTGTACGGCTCAGGATAGTTCAGACTGATATTCCTGTGAGACCCATGGGATCAGATGCAGGTGCTAGGCCCAGTGGCAGCCAGGACAGAGTTGTGGAGTAGGGAGATGACATAGTGATGGTTGATTCTATTCTGACTTATCCTCCAGCAGTCGCACAGGTAGCTTGTAGTTGCAGGAGGCTCTCTGGAGGGTCAGAGAGAGAGCCCGATAGACACATAGGGAGCGTGACAACCTCCATATGCAGGTGATCATCAGGGATACACAGATATCTGAGAGAGATCAAGAGATCCAGGGATTGTGAGATTCACTGGCTTGATCATAGTTGGAGACCAAATACGAGGCTGCACCAGCTTCTTACTATTATGCTACATATACTATTGCGGTGACAGAGGCAGTGGATCAGGTAAAGCCCTTTTCAGAGTATGCCGGTGCTCGGGTCACTCCGCTAGGACCACCTCCAGCAGGACCTCCTCCTCCTCAACAGTAGGGTATGCCACCACCTCCACCTCCTCTAGGTGGTTAGATTGTGATGTATATTGTACCACCATTTTGACATATTGTGCTCGAGTAGCACCCTTGTACATACACCCTATTTATTTGACGTTGTCAGATCATCATCACCACACCAACAAGCAGTAGAAAAAAGAAAATATCAATGAAATCCATGACAATAGATAGCATTCATAAAAAAATATTAAATCTTAGCTTAGCATGTTTCAAGGCTTATGAATGTGTCTATGTTTAACGTGTTGAAAAATACCATTGTTCTTGTGAGTGTAATGTGTTTGATTGCTATCAAGAGATGTTTACATCACGAGATATCCAATGTGTGTTGAAAAACATAGATGTTTCCAAAGAGAGTGTTGAAAAACACTATTTGATTAAGGTGTTGAAAAACACCAGTTTGCGCCAGTAGAAATTTGTCCTTTGACAAGATTACTGACTCAAGTGTAAACTGAAGAGCGATAAAAGTGGGGACCCATGCCCCCAAGTAATGAATGGATCAAATTCAAACAAACAGGTAGCAAAACAAAGGAAGAAATCTCAGCAATGTAGTGGCAGTAGGCAGACTCAGTGAGAACCACTCGTGACTATCACAAGAGATTCTCAAGCATAAAGATCGATAACGATATTGAAGAATTAGCAGGAAGATGAAGTGAGATCCACTGGTGACTAATGCAAAAGAGAGTCTCAAGAAGAGATGAAGTGCTATCGAAGCATCGACAGGAAGACGTAGTGAGAACCACTGGTGACCGATACAAAAAGATAAGACAATGCCCCCTAGAGTAGGAACATTCCATGTGAAGTTGAGCAACATCTTGAAGATGACTAAGAGAAAATGCACAAGCAAGCAAACCCAAGAAGGAAAGCAAACTAAAGCAGGAAAGTGGGAGATTTTAGAATTTTAAAGATTTTACAATTTTTTAGATTTTTTAGAGATTACTTGATTTTTAGAATTTTTAGAGATTTTACAATTTTTTAGATTTTTAGAGATTAATCGATCTCAAGCAAGATCACATTGGTGGGCCCACAATGTCTAGCAAGGTGTAGGACATTGCAGATGGATTAGAAGGCTAATGTATGAGACAAAAAACTAATGATGGATGAAGAGGGTGAATGCAAGCCTCAAAGACAATCTCCTCAAGATTACCCAAGCTAGGGAAAAAATAATATAGCGATGTAGACTCATGGAATAGTACTGGAGAGCATATAAGATAATGACCTGATGTCATGAAAGCATGTGTCCAAAAGAGTGGACATGTCAAGAGACTTATGAGAAACAATTTTCCAATTTTGATCAAGACCAAGGGGTCAATTTCATAGGATAGGATATAGCTATAAAAGTGCAATTAGGATAAAGGGTGATGGAGGTATAAGTGCATGTTTTGGATTATGACACAAATGTGTGCAGAGATAGGAAGATGGGCTTGGGATAAGCAAGATCACGATAGGGTAGTATGCAAAAAAGTGAATAGGTTGATGGAATGGATCACAAATGTCAGGATACATGATGCTCATGGATAGTCTTAACCTTGTCAAGATCAACATAACGAACATGGATGTTCATGAGCTAGTTGGATGTAAGATATGAAGGATAAGATGAGATGGAAGGATCTTGCCCCCAAGTGAAGAGTGCAAGTAGGAGGAATTACACATGATGCCTGTTTGCCAGGTTTTCATCATGGTACTTATCCAAGGTGCCACAAGAAGTTGTTTTCACCATAGGATGAATTGATTTCTCTTTACTTTTGCTACCAAGGCCCCTATTTACCAGGTTTTCACCAAGGCACTTTTTCATTTTTTTTTTAAATTTTTTTGAGTTTATGTAGGAACCTTAAGCTTCTTGCTCTTTAGATAGTGCTCCTTTGAAGGATATGCTATGAGGGGCAAAGGCCACTGAAAGTATGCCCAAAGATGTTGATAGGAAGATGAAATGGAGGATAAGGAATATGGAAGCCAAGATTTTATGCAATGGATTGGATGAGAGAAAAAGAAGGAATGTAAGGACCCAATATGGAAGGATAGTAGGTGACAAGATCAACATTGACACACCCCTTGAAGGGTGCTAGACGAATGGAGGAAAAGTGGACAGAATAGTTTGAGATGTTGATGGATGAGTGGATATAGATCTTGGTACACGAGGACTCAAGATGGACTCAGAAGATGGGAGATGTTTAGATGGAGATGGAGTGGAAGACTTTGGGAGCTTGGATGCCAACTCTGATTGTTCCTTTTGGTGCAAGTCTTTTAAGAGAGACTTGGGAATCCACGTAACTTTTTCTTTTCTTTTTGTATCTAAGTTCTTGAGAAGAGACTTGGGAATCCATATAGCATTTGATTTTCCATTTGCATCAGATGATTTAGAACACAATTATTTCATAATGGATTTAGGAACCCATATTTTCTTTGATTGGGTTCTTTGCGCAGTGGACCTTTGTGGTCTCTTGAATATTTCCTTTTTCTTTCTAGTCACATGTTGATTAGATTGGACATAGTGATCTTCATATGTACGTGGATTCTTGTATTTCTAATTTCTTTGTTTGACATCCAAATTGCTTCCAAAAGACTTAGGAATTGTGGATGAATGGGGCCAATATGACTTGGTCATATGAATTGGGTGATAGGGATAATTCAAGGATGCATGTCTTTTTTTATCTTGATAGGAGATAGGGTAAGTGGATGACATGGTAGATGGAGGGACATAAGGACCCAATATATATGGAAGGTTTGATGGTCTCAGCTTTGGGATATAAGGACCAAGGATGGATTTGGAGGATGGAGAAGACTAATGCTTACACTTGAATGGAGGGGTATAAAGTGTGGAGGGGATATCAACATCTTTAGAGTGAGCTGCATGACCAAGGCTCTTCTCTTTTGAACTCACCTTTATTTCAATAGGTGCATGAGTAGCTTTGATAGGAGCAATTTTGATAGGAGCAGCTAAAGCTTTTTGGGATTTATTTTTCTGCAAGGGATTTGGAAGAACGATGTTTTCTTGAGGTGTATATGGAAGAGCATGACAAAGAGATGAAGGGATGCTCTGATCTTGACAAGGATCTTTAGATGTTGTACAAAGGGTACCTTTCTCTTGATTTTCAATAGGTTCATTATAGATGGTACAAAGGATATCTTGATCTTGCTTGGGAGATGG
Source organism: Thuja plicata (assembly GCA_018584345.1). Classification (NCBI taxonomy): domain Eukaryota; kingdom Viridiplantae; phylum Streptophyta; class Pinopsida; order Cupressales; family Cupressaceae; genus Thuja; species Thuja plicata. The sequence continues at coordinate 1,992,407 of MU227082.1, forward strand.
AGGATGTTCTTGGAAGTGATGGAACAGGATGATACAATTATCATGGGATTCTTGAGATATGTGACACTGGTCAACCATTGGATTAAGATGGAGGGTGTCTTGATCTTGATCATAACTGATATTTGTTTTCTCACATTGTGGATTCTCCTCTTGACATGAAGC
>MU227082.1:2001288-2039144 GCA_018584345.1 Thuja plicata
AGAGAGTGAAGAGTTTCTTGAAAAGAAACAATTGTCTCTTCATTCTCTTTTGAGACAAAAATGCAAAGATTATTTAAATAAAAGGGTGAATTATTGCCACATGAGTGTCCTTTCACATGGAATTATGAAATTCTTTTTTGAGGATAATTCATCCAATAATTAAATAACCTTTCAATTCTATTTATGTATATTAGCTAAAGGGGGTGGAATTGATTTAATTAAAAGCACTTAAGAATTTAGCATTAAATCAATTAATCATAGGGGTTTTTAGCTAATAAACTCTGAGAATTTAGGAATTAAATATAATGTCAGATTTATGCAAATTTGGGTTTTCTGCATTTGAAACTCAATCAATTAAAGTCAATAAGGAGAAGAATTTTCCTAGTATGATAGGACTTTGAAGATGAGAAAATTGAAGGAATGCACCAAAATTGATTAGGATTATTAGGTGCCAATTTTGGGGTGTTACATCAAGAAGCTGGAGGAAAAATTAGATGGGCTGGATGCTATCAACTTGGACACGGCGATTGAACAGAACATTGAACAGGGTCTCGACAAGAGAACTAGAGCTAGAACCAAGAAGATAAAGGACAATGACATGGTGATCAATCTCCAGAAGATCAAGGATTCAGCCGCTAACATGGAGTTGTTCGAGGCCAAGGTGGCCACCATGATGGTGGACTTATCTTGAGGGTCCCTGGTCTTTTCTTCTATTCCTATTTTATTTGCATTTTTATAAGCTGTGTCTACTTTTTGCTTTGGCCTTTATTGGTTGTACTATCTTTTGGATACATTTCATTTTAGACTGGGTGTAAGGCTTTATTTTTAACTATGTTTTGGGTTTCAGGAACTGTGTAAAACCTATTTTACTTAGTTAAAAACTTTATTCAAGGATCTCAATCAAATGATAAATGTAACTTAAAAGCCCTACTTTATTTATATATAAATTGTTATCTAGTAAAAAAATTTGGTTCTTCTAATCTGGGAACATTAATTTTTTTCTATCTTTTCAGATCCTTCCATTCTTTCTCTATTCTTCCATTCTATTATGAGGATTTTGTGTGACACTGTTAAGGCCAAAAATAATCACCCTAACTCACGCATTAGGGCATACTAATATTTCATGGTAACAATGGAAACCTTCCTAAGTTGTGGGTGGACTCTGATTATGAAGGAATCTCTGGATTCTAGGCCGGTTCCTATTGGATTTGGGTTATCACCTATTACTGACATTTTTCTAATTTTTTTTTGGAAAAGGGGAAAATGGAACTAGAACTGAATAAACAAAAAACTAAAAGGTGATACACCAAATTGATTCAGACTTCTCAGAAATTTTAAGCTTGTATACAAGACATACCCCAATATTTTCTGCAATAACATTCACTATTAAATGCATAGGCTAACTAAAATATCACTATTAAGGTTTGTACCACAAACAGTGACATTTTTGCCAACACACATACATATTCTGTAAAAGGTTACACTCTATAATCAAGAATAGGTATTAGGTCAATTCACTAATCTATGTTGCAAAATATATTACACTTAGATGCAGAAAATTAAAAGGACTGATAACAGAAAACTCATAAAGATGTATGAATAATGGGCAAGCTTTATTATCTTCAAAATCTGCAAAATAGTTACATGACAAAGTATAATTTACGCTAAGTAATATGTGCATTCACTTGAACAATCTGCATAAAACATGAACTAATGGCTACAAAATTCATGAAAAAGATGTAGAGGAACAAGAAGTTCACTAAAACCACCTTTCTCTCAAATTCTAAACCCCTACAACTGAAAAAAAAAAAAGGCTCAGATATATATCCCTCAAGGCCAATTTTGAAAATGAAAGTCCCTCCAAAGCTCTAAAAAAACCTTAAATCCAAGGCCTAATCCATGCCTTGACTTATGCCCCTAATGTTGGTATTTTTAAATAACATCTATTACAAAATATAATACCAACAAAAATAATTCATAACCCAAAATCCTAAAACATAACCCCTATACACAAACCCTAACCCCATCACTTGTAACCCTAACCATGCCTAAACCTCGACACTCTTACAAAGGTCAACATGACCAAAGTCTATGCAAAAATATTCACCTTTCGTGGCATATGTTGTATAGTCGTGGCATTGGGAAGTGGCTGTCGTGCACTGTAATCGGTCTAGGCATTTACTGCTTCTGTCAGTGGATTCCAAATTTTATAAAAACTTGGAAAGGAATTATTTTTCACATTTCTTTTCATTGCATTATTTATTTGGGGAAAAATAAGGGTTTTAAAACCCTAGCTATAACGCTGCCTTGTTGTGGGTATGGCGTTCATCTTGGCTTCTCTGTGTTGCTATGCCAATCTGGAGTTCTGTCTTGTGATCTAAGAGTTATCTCACTATTTAAAAACAAAGAGCTTGGGTTATTTATAACACCACAAGCTTTCTACTCTATTCTGCGGGCTTTGTTCCATCATTAACTGCAGATTATGGTCATTCATGGATCTCAGGATCTTGCTGGAGTCAACTCTTATGATGTGGGACTCAGACTGCATGTGGTACTAGAGCTTCACTCACTCAAATTGAAGCTTCATTGGTTACAAATAGTGAGCTAGACCATCCTCTATACTGCGGGCTCTCAACACTTGGGTCTATGCATGCCATAATGTATGATGCTCTCTCTGCATCTTCATGAACTCAGTTACACCGTGACTTACCTGCATGTAACTCATAGATAAGTTACTCTCTGGCTTTTCTTGTTGTCTGTACACTTATTTTATGTCTTCATTTGAATATATCATTGCATTAGATAGATTTGAAAGATATCTTCAATCATGGTTTTCAATACTCTTTTGCTTCGCCATGCTTCTTGCAATAATTATGGGTTATGTATCCATGTTCTATTGTCACTACTTTGCTTTTTTATTAAAGTTTCCATTTACTTTCATGACTTTTCACTGTTACATAAGCTTCTGTGTGTTTTGAATAGCTCGAGCTCTATGCACATTGATGTATTTTTTTCAAATGAGGAAGTTGTCGGCTCCAATGTGTGTCTATATTTGATGTTTTTGAGTTGTCATTATGTTGTCTTCATGTTTACCTTTGACATTCATTATATTGTTTTAGATGCCATCATACTCTTGATACCGTGTCACTCTTTGTTATTAGCCATTATTTCTTAATGTTATCATTATGTAGTCTCTCTCTCTCTAGAAATAACAGTGATAAACATTGGGGCCGTGACCTTACAATGTGCTCGACCTTGCTCAAGATACCTTCTATATACATTCAACATGAAATTCACTAGTGTATCCAATCTGTTATTATGACTCCATAAAGATATTTACACATGGGGTTCGAGCATGGGCTCGTAACTCCCATGTATAATACTGTGAAATAGAGCTCGATACTTTAAAACAATGCATCTTTCCTTTTGTAACAACACTGTCATTTGATCTCTATTTTGAACATGCATACTACTAACATTGTTATTTGAATATCCCAAAATAATAGTGTAATTTTATGTCCATTCTTGATCCACAACAGAGCCACTGGCTTTTCCTTTTAAGAACATATTTTTTTGTCCCATTCTTGTGTATGCATACATATCTTTAAAAAAAGATACCATTGTTTGAACATACATTTTCTCTTCCTTCTACAAACATGGATGTCATTCTATTCTTTTTCCCTCTCATTCAAACACACCAATGTACAGAACAACATTAAGATGAAGTACTTGTCTGATGCCAATAATGTATGAACTATGTATATGCAATTCCCATTTCGGTAAAAATGCAATTAGCTCTTTTGTATATACATACTACTTCATAATAGTATTATTGTTATTCTCTTCTTTTCAATATGTACTTTGATTTTATTTTGTTGATATGCACATTCATTCCATTTCATACAGTCTTTATAACAACATTGATAGAGTACAGTGTTACCTCATTACTTGATTTACAATTTTGTCCTTTGCATTTGATCATCTAATTCAACCTTGAACATCCATCTTTAGGGAATCTTCTCATTGCATATGTACCTTCTAGCAACATTACTATGCTTTGCATTTTGTATAAATATCATTTAAACTTAAAACAACATGTTTGCTTCTTGTACAAACCCCTGTGAACTGCATCTCCTTCTTCTGCATCTTTTCCTTCCCAAAATCATGAACTCCTAGCTTTCTTTCATAATGCATCTTGTGACAATCGAGCACAGGCTCGTGACACTCACTGCATTTTCTTTATCTTCTGCAACTATTGAATTTATAGATCATGTTTCTTTCTACACTTGATCCATCTTTGTTCATCTTGTAAGCACACATGCTAAAAAACAGCATGTTCGGTTAGTGGACAGAATCAACCAATCAATGTTTGTGTGTGAGTGCCATGTGAAATGAAATTCATGCATGAATGTTTTTTGATTGGTTGTGTTTACTGTCTTAATATGTTGATGTTCTGAAAAAGGTTTCTTAGCTACAGGAACTCAGTCCCTTTAATTCAGATTTCTAGTTTCACCAACATCAACATTTGAACAATGCAGAATGATAACCATATATAGTAAAATGTTTGATGGATTCATGTCCCTTTGATATTTTTATGCACTTGGTGTAGATGCATACTTTACTGTTGTATTGACGTTATTAGTTTACAGTTCTGAAAGTTTGATTGTCGTATGTTGTTTTGGTTTCAATGTAATTCTTAGATCCAATTTGGATCTAACTCTTTTCTCTTTTCATGATGTAGGACAGGGCCCTGGATCTAAAATGGAGAACATGACATGAAGATTAATGACAGAGACCTAGAGACTTGGACCAAGGATACACCCAGTTAATAAATGCAGAACACCCTACAAGGCAATGCATGGACCCCTACTCATTCTTCTATCATGCTTTCTTTTCTATAATTACCTCTAAGTTTCAATATAAAACTATGTAATATGGAAGAAACATATTCTTAGTACATTTAGTTTGAATGCACAATGTAATGATCAATTATGAAATTTGAAAATCTGAATGTGATAAATACTTAGAGTACAAAAATATGATAGTATGAATGTAATGGCAATGTATTTCATTTTCATTACTGAATAAAAATATCAAACAGGTGTACCTTCATGAAATCTTAGGTTGTTTATGATTTTCAGATTGCAATGTGTAAAATTAGGGTAAGAGACACTTTAATCTAACTTTTACATTTGCAACCTCCAAAATATGTTGTCTTTAATTAATCTAATCACTATATAAATCCGATTCTCAATGTTCTTCAAGACTCTTCTATTCCTTTCCTTTCGTATATTCCATATCAAAACTTGTGGAGCTATTATCTATATATATTCCTAATGTGACTTGTGTTTTATAATGAGCACCCAATCAAGAGTTCTATAATATCTTGTTGATGGGGATCCATTCATCCCAGAGATTATTGTAACCAAATCCAACAATATGAATCAAATGGACACGATAATAGGAAATGATCTAAATTCTTCTCCTCCTTATAACATAGACATCATCTTGATGGTCCATGTACTCCTATAATCTGCAACCATTCAATAATAATCTATCTTTTCTATAAAGTCATCCATAAATATGCCTTCAATTTTTGTAATACCAACGAGTTCCAACATAAGTGAAATTGTACAACTCTATTTGATTGAATTATATTTTGAATATTATATCTCATTTTGACTTTAAATAATCCACTCCTTGGTAAGCACAATATAATCTCACCATCTTGGTTACAAATCTCTATTCTTCTTAGTTCTAGCTTGCTATATATTATTTGCTTAATATTGAATCATATAGGGAATATATTAAAATTTATCCATTTTGTAAAGGTTCCTATTTTAGCTTTCTCGTTGATGATATAATCATCTACCTTGAATCTAAATGTTATTTTAATTACCTTGTATCTATGATTTTTTATTTATTTATTTATATGTATTAATTTTATTCATTTTAATTGGTCCAATTTCATTATAGGTTAACCTAAGTATCATATTCCTCTTTGGATCAACCTCTCTCGAGGTTTCATAACCTCAATCACGGGTGTTTCCTCTTAGGATGTGATAGGCACTTTATATGTATGTTATTTATGAGTGTTCTGGGATTATTCATAAACTAAAATAGAGTAGTTTGAGTCCATTTTATGAAATCAAGGCAGACATGAGAGTCATTAGGATTATATGCATTAAGGTCAAATGTTTATATGATGTTCATATTAGCGTTATAGTATATTTAGTCATCTCTCTTAACTATCTCATTTCTTGAAAAAAAAACCTAATCAAAGGCTTTGTATTTATTCAATTTTCTGCTTCATTTTAAAGTCTTGCAAACAAAAAAGTCCATGAAGTTACCTCATCCCATTCACACTGTAATTTGTACTTTCAAAAACATGTTCTTCAATGCTGAATTGTTATCTCGTTAAACAAATAAATCTATTTTTGTATTCATCATTATCTTTACTATTAGTTTTAGAAAAGTGGATAATACTTCCAAGTGTGTACTTTTCAAACTCTACTCCAAAATATTTCATCGAATAATGAAACAAAACGAAACTAATATAACATCATTTTTTCCCTTCACATCTTTGTTTTTTTAAATTTATTTTCTTAAATATGTTGATCCCATAGAATTTTTTTTGAATAAAATGAAATTAATATAGCATCAATTTTCTTTCCCATCTTTGTGTATTTTGAAAATTAAATTGTTTGCATAAGCACATGCAATCATAGTCTAACCTATAATGTATCCTCATCCTAATATTGTCACCTAACTAATAAAATATTATAAGATCCATGTCGATCTAGGATTCCTTCTAAATAATATGAGATCACTATATGAATTGAATTAAATTTCATATATAAAATAAATGTACACACATACAATGTATAAAAGAGAAGAGAATTTTCTTGAAGAGCACTCTTAGAGTCATAAGGAACATCTCTTACAGTACTCTGATGGAAATATAATCCCATTTGTTATAAAGAATATTATACTCCATGAGGTGACATCTTTTACAACTACCAACATGAAATGGTAAACAATATTCTTCTTTTGATTTCATAAATTTAAGGAAATGAAGAATGCACCCAAAAAAGGGTTTAAAAAAAGAATAGACACAATTTACATAATCTCTAAACTCCTATACATATTAATTTTAGATCAAATTAAAGTTGTGTCACACTTTAGGTCAATTTATCACCACAAGTAAATTTGCAATATTTTCAACTAAAAATCCATTTTAATGAAATATATGAACTAACTAACATCATGGTAGGAATGTTGGGAATGCCTGTCACGAAAAAAATACTTGTGGATTTGGAAGTGGATAAGGATAAGGGCTAACTTGAAAAGGAAGGAAGAATGCCCCCACAGAATTCTTTCTATTTTTTGTTGTTCATCTTGGTTTGTATTGTTTAATGTTCTATCTAGTTAAGACCTTATGTTAAAAGGGTTTTAGGTCCCTTCAAAAGCTATTTTTACCTTAATCAAAAACTACTTTAAAAAAAATAATTTTAATAGTTTAATTATTATTTATATGTACGCTATAAAAAAATACTTTACATGTGACTTTATTTACGAAATATTTAATCAACAACTATAATGTAAAATCAATTGTATAGAAAAACATTTTGAAACAATATTTTATATTTCCAAAAAATAAAATATACAAGGCAAAATTCACATTTACCATATTTTATTGATTGAATTTAACAAAATCCAATCATTAAACACAACTTCAATCTTTTACTCTCTACTTCAATAGATTAAAATAACTTTCTCACAACTAATATAATAAATAAATATACGATTCCGTCACCTTCCAGGGTATCAACAAAATCAAGTATCTCCCATGCTTGAGAGTATACCTTCAGATAATACTCCACATCTGAATAGTTAGAGATTGGATAGAGATGGATGATGATTCTGATCAGGCAAACTGCTGTCATTTTGCAAGATGTTTTAGAGGCCTCGTTGAATTGCTTCTCCACCCCTAACGGCTCATATTTCTCGGTCCTCCACAAAAACTTGAATCCTTCATGGTTTTGAGTGGTAAATGTGCTTAGATCTATACCATTTGGCGTGACATGGTCTTTATTCCTAAATTTTAAAATAAAATCAACCAGCTCTTTACAACTAGTTTCCCCATCAAGATGGCCTTGTGTGATCAACTCCTTCGCTTTTCCAATGGACTATTTATTTCTATCCACAGGCTTTCTGCAGTCTCCCCCAGGATAACTAGATCTTTCAAAATAGCTTCATAATTTGAGAACTTTTCAAATTCACTCTCATCATGCTTGCATAGTATCAAAGCAACAAATTTAGCTGTGAATCTGTTATGAAAAATTATCGAGGAGACTACCCAACATATTCTGCTGAACAATACAATTGCCCATTGCAACCCCACCAGCAGATACAACAGAGTCCAAGGTACCTGGAATTTTTAGGGTGGCTTCGCAATAAGCTTTGCCACTGCTCTGTTGAGCCTTTGTGCCTCCAGAAGCTTCTGTCGTCTACCATCAATCAAGTCTTTAATATGCCTCGTCCAGTAATCTTCAACTCTGCAAACTGAGCGCCTGGTACCCTTATGCCATCTTCTGTAATACCCTGCGGCTATTGCCCATCTCCATCCAATTATTACCCAGCCTATGAGAATGAAAGAGACTTGCAGAATGGTTACGAGTAACTTCAGCTTATCAGTCTTGATAGTGGGACCCTGGTAAAGCCATCCTATTATTGAAGTCTAAATTAGAACCGAAACGATGGTTGCAGCCGAAGAGCTCAACGCCTACCTGGCAATAATATATTCTGGAGTATAAGCACGAGCAACGATCCAAGCCTTCAGCACATCATTTTCAACAATACGCCACTTAATATATATATATGTGTTTTACCCGATATAAATTTTATGAATATTGATGGATATAAATTTATTGTCATGGGCTGGATAAATAGGTAAATAATTATTATGAAGCTTTCAGATTTGTTTGATGAATCATAAATCAAAGAATGAAAAAGAGAAGATACATAAATAATACTATTGTAGGGCCCACTTGCCGTTGCACCAAAAGCCATGACTGTTAGTGAACATGGAACACCACATAATTAACCACCTGTGGGCAGGGGAGCGCGTCACATCACCCAACAATCTCCCCCTCGACGCGCATACCAGGTGCTTAGGCGGGTCGGGAAGGCACCGAGGAGATTTGAACCCATGACCAAGCCAAAACCAGGCTCTAATACCAATTGTAGGGCCCACTTGCCGTTGCACCAAAAGCCATGACTGTTAGTGAACATGGAACACCACATAATTAACCACCTGTAGGCAGGGGAGCGCGTCGCATAACCCAACAACTATATGTAAATGGTGTGAAAGCTTATTATATATGAATTACAATTAAACAATCAACAATGGAAACCACAGGCTCGTGATAAAGTTTACAATGAACAGATAAAATGATAGACAAAGAAATACATCTATACCTACCTAAGCATCCAAGTATTGAAAACGCATTGCCTAGTTTATTCTAATGTTGCAAATTTACAATGAAGATCCACGGCTAGAAGATGTTGTCTCTATAATGATTTATAGCAGCGGTGATAACGTCATCAAGAGCTTCTGGAAATAAAACTAAAGGGTATAGAAGGTGGAATAAACCGTGCAAAGATGGTATTCAAATTATTCCTGTTCTTAAGTTTGCTGATGCTTGCTATCAGAACTGCCACATCTAGGAGGCCAATAGATGTGCCGTTGATCGTGAGAAACAGACCACACTTTCTCTGGAAAAAGCAGCAGGCACATGGGTTCATTCTTATTAGAAATTCGACTCCAATCTCAGGGCCCATACTTGTTTGGGAATTCAGTATGCAACAATGATGGTTCCTTGTGACTCTGCAGGCATCTTAGCACATGATGTTCCAACTAGAACAACAAGGATTTCGAAGTGAGATATCCATTCAATCAGCTCATGATGATCTACTTAAGTCTGTGGAATGCAGATGATTGGGCCACAAAAAAAGTGCTTGAGAAGACAGACTGGACCAAAGCACCATTTATTGCAGCATACAAGGGATTCGACATCCATGGGTCTACATGTTTTATCAAAAAGGGATGTCACTTAAGATTCTATTTATAGAAAATATCAACAAGAGAAATAATAAACAAAAGTTCAATATGTCTTGGTGGCTCCCATCTTTCAAATCTTACAAATGTATGTTTTGCAAAACATGTAATTGTTTATTTTATTCTTTTATTAATATAATACATGGGCGTGGGCCTTTTACTAATAAAAAAAATACTTAATTATTTTCATTGTATATAAATTTTTCCTATTATTATTATTGAAGATATATGAGAAAACTTAGCGTTAACAGCTAGTAGTTATTAAATCTTATTAGTTTTCCAAAGTCCATACTGATAATCTTGCTAGTTTTGTAGATTAAACTGTCTAAAAACTTTTTGCATCAATTAGAAAAATTCTTACATAGTAGTTATGTCTGGAAGGATATGAAATCATTCCACAAATCTACCAAATGCCATTATAGAATCTCTTTTATGAACTTAAATTCATCCATGCAGAAATTAAAGAAGAGAGAATCATGTCTTTAGAATTGTAAACGTTGATCTAATCTGAATACTTATATGCTAAGACACATGGAGTTAATTTTTACATACTTAAAAATTCAAAATAGATCTACATTTAAAATTTTAAAAATGAGTTGATAAAATGAAAATTCAAGAAAACAAGCTTTTATAACTTTTTTTTAATTTTAATTTCTAACGAAGTACTATTTCATTAGACATATTATTTCATTTTCCACCAAATTTATGATATAAATTATTATTTATCATTGAGTTTGAAGCCTGGAAAATGGAAAAAGAGAAGCAATTCCACCAAAAACCACTAGCAGGGTTATTCTAAGTTTAAAATACAATGCCTTACCTGAATACCCCTGCTGGCTATGTTGGCGCAGGCTAAGAGGAGGATGAGTATGATGAAACAGAGAGACAATAAGACCGCCAATCCAATAAAGAGAAGCCCGTTCGAACCCTTGTTTTCCGGCCACAAAGACATCAGAGTGAAAAATTCTGTCTACGTTGGGATAGACAGTGAATAGTTCAGAAGTCATTTGGCCCAGGATTGTGATCCCCAAAGCCGCTATCTTGCCCCAGAATTCTTGGGAAACCCTTGCAGCCATACTTGGTAACAGGTATGCTATCACCACACACAACATGAGTCGCCCACTGTGGATCATCCACAAGTCACTCGTTTTCAACAAACTCCTTCCAATAAGTAAGTTAAGCAGCTGAATGGTTAAAGCGGTCAGAACTAGAAAATGGGAAGGAACCCAATGAGCTAGCCTAGTGTATGCTCTACATGCATCCAGTACAACGAAGATGATAAATAAGACTACTATGAGCAACAATACTGATATCCTTCCAACCTCGGGCACACTCGTACCCATCATATTTACCACACTTACACCCAACCATACTATGCTTCTTCCACCTAACACGCTCACATTTACATATACTCAGTTTGGCTTAACAGGAAAAGAATAAAGATAAAAGAGCAAAGATGAAAGAATAAAGATAAAAGAATAAAAAACGCTGGAAATTAAAGAATTACTTGGAATCAAATTACGTTTTGATCTTTGTCGATGGATGGCTGATGGCGAAGATGTCTTTACTTGGTTTTTAATTTCACCAATTGAGAAAATATTATATGTTTTTAATTGGCATTTGATTATGGGGGCTTAGAGATTCTCGCTTGACTGGCTCATTAGAGTCTGTTTATTTTTGTCATATTTTCAGAGAGTTAAATAAAATGGTGGAGAGATTTCTGTCTACAGGCTATTCTTCAATTTTGGAAATTTTTATATGAAAAAATAGTTAATTAATTAATCAATTATATTTTATTAGACATGTGCTCTTATCTTCCCTTGAGTTTAATAAAATATTACAGCTTCTTTGAAAATAATTTCATTCAGCTTGATTGAGAATATGTTTGGACTTTCTTCATAGTTATGGTTCACGTTTATTTTTTTTCGTGCCCAAATATTTATGTATAGATATTTCTTAACTAAATTTCTTTTATAATATATATATTGATTGAAAATAATTTTTAGTAAGTAATGTTTTGTAAAAGCCACATAACATTTCAATTATGTTAGGACAAAGTACATTCACATTCTATTATTCCTATAAAATGTGTTGATATTTACCTTTTTCTTTTGTCAATGAATAAGATACAAAGGTAAAGGAAAAATAAAAATAAAAATGAAAAATAAAAACAAAATTAAAAACATATTCAGAATACTAATCAATATTTACAAGTCTCTAACAAATAAATTCAGTCATTTACATTAAAAATATTTTTTCAAACATTTTAATTGCAGAACACAACTCTAAAAAAAAAATTTGAACTCTTTAAAACACACAGAAGCATTTAAAAAATAAATAAATTCTATTAATATAAGTTTCAAAATATCTTTACTTATAAAAAAAAATAAGATTTTTACTGAAATGATGTGATAACACAAATTTACCTTTCAATAATGTTCAGACAAAGTGCTTTCTTGAGCGCATTTGCCTTTCAATATTCGTAGAAAGTGTGTACTTATTTTCCATTTACTTTCGCTTTGACAGAAGCACTGTAAAATACTCTTTAAGTTGGGTTGTGTAAATAATGTCAAAAGACCTGAGTGGCGAGGCCTTTCTCTTTATCCAATGTTTGGTGGATTGCTGCGTTCTTTGAGGATCGCCATTTATCTCAGTACACCTTTTTATTGCGTAAAATAGAATCCTGTAATTACGGATTGTTTAGACTCAGAATCGTGTATTATGTTTTAGATTTTTATATTTGTATTTGCATTTATTAGTCCCTGCCTTCTTTGACGGGGACTAATGTTTTCGATTTGCTTTGTGGTATTAATCTGCTCCTCGGAAACTGGGCAAACTCACAAAAATTGCACTTAACCTATGGTCCCTTCAAATATATTTTATTCAAACGAAATTTTGATTTTTTATTTCTCATTTTCTATTAGTGGTGCTAATTTTTCTTCACAGTATTTTCCTTTTCTCATGAGAAAATTCAGCAAAAAATAGGGTGGGTATTCGTGGCAGCCTGCAACGGTTTGGGGGCATGAACACTCCACGTGTCTGCATGTGTCAACTCCCAGGCAACAACTCCCAGAGGCAAGTGGCATCAACGTCGAGGGTCTTGTAATATTTCTACTGTTATTAGGATTGCAATGATCTGTTTATAAGTCGTCTGTAGTTCTAGTCAATGAATCTTGTTCGGGCTAGGTTTTCCCTCATTCATTTACCAGACGCTCACTCTCTTCCCATTTTCCACCATAACCATTCTGTGTTTGTGGATTAAACTTCTGTGCTTGCTTTCAGAAGCTGGGAGAACTTTCTTCCACTTACACCGTAAAAGGTTTTGACTTCACATTTGTTTCCATTTAAGCAAAGTGGGCATTCGCAACAATCTTTTGGACATAAGAATTTTATCTGTACATTATTTTTCTGAAAAGGAAACCTGGACCATGCTAAAGGCTTCCCATTAACAAAATGGAGCATTTACAACATTTCTCTGCACATAGGGTTTTGTATGTGTTTTTTTTTAATATGTCAAGGTTTGAATAGAGTAGGTTTTTGCTTCTTCCCATTTAAAAACAAAATCTGCTTTGATAGGATTTCATATTAGTTTCCCTTGCAAACTCTGCGCATTTTCTGTCATTGGCATTGTTGAAAGCACAATCTTGAGGTAAGTCTCTTGCGATCGTTTCAATGTATTTTTTTAGGGATTTCATATGCAGTTGGATCATTGTTGTTGTGTTTTATTTCATTCTACAACAATCCGGTTATTAGCGCCCTTTATTTTGGATTTCGTGTCGGTCAAGTAGGTAGTCGGAGGAGGCACAAGCGGAATATTGTTGATCACCCACTTTGTGTATCCATTGGTCTTGTTCTGTGTGTTGAGAAGAATCAACTGCCCATCGGACTGAAGTAGTGCAAGCTCTTCGTATCCTTAGACAGCTACAAATTCCTTGACAAGATCTTAGCTGTAGGCGCAGTCGTCCCACAGCGGGCTTATGGGGCTGGGGCGGTGGAAATTTTTGAGTGTTAATTATGGGTAGATTGGATAGTTGTTTGTCCTTACCCAAAAATAAAAGCATTAGTTATGGGTTGTTATGGACAGCTGTTTGTCCTGACCTAGAGTTAGAAAATTGTTATTTTTGTCAAATAAGTATTGTTAGGATAAAAACAATTGTTATTTAATAGTGGCTCTTTTTAGCTGACACCTCATAGCCAAAATTAGTTAATTGGTTGTTGAGTTGTTTTAATCTCATCTGTTGGTTTGAATTAATCTCGGCTGTTGGTTTTCCAACAAGAGTAATATATAAAGGGGTCATGGGTCATTTGGAGTGCAACAAGTTTCGAGAAGAATTTTTAGTGATAGCAAATAGTCTTGCCATGTTAGCAAGAGGTGCAGTGATAGCGTTGGTATAACAGTGGAGGATATCAGCTGGAGATATTAGGAGTTTGTCGGAGTTCTACTAGTAAGAGGCCACGAATTCTTTTGTAACTCTTATATTGTTGAAGATTAATATATTTTCCATCTGTAGAATTGGTTTTCCCTTAGGGGTTTTTCCAGGGACGATTGTCCAAAAATATTGTGTCCCTATGTTGCTTATTTCTTTCTGTATTTTAGTGAAGTTGTAGTTGTGTTATTTTTTGATATTCAGTTGTAAATTTATTTTCTGTAGTTAAATAATCTTTATGAGATAGGAGATTAATAATCCGTGACTGCAATAGGAATTTTCACATGGTATTAGAGCAGTATTGAGGATAGAAAAGGTTTACCCTAAGCAAAGGAAATAAATTTGAGTTTGACCTCTTTCGAGTTATTGTTTTTTTTATTTTTTTGAGATGGCCTCAGCAGGTTTGAGAGATCGGGACAGATTGGATGGTGCCTCAAATTTTGGTTTGTGGAAAGCCAGAATTTTTTTATTGCTGGAAGAGAATGGTATCAAGGAATATGTTACCAGTACTATAGTTGTACCTACAGATCCAGTACTACATGCATCATACAAGAAGGATGATGCCAAGGCGAGGAGCATAATCCTTGATGGTGTCAAGGACCATATTGTTCCACATATTGCTGAGTTAGATACAACGAAGAAGATGTGGGATGCCATTCTAAATTTGTACCAGAATGCTACCACTAACCAGAAGTTGATTCTCAGAGAAAAGTTGAGGAATACCTGGATGTATAAGGGAGAAGATGTTACAAGTTACCTCACCAGGCTTAGACTTGTCAAGGATGAATTAGCAGTTGTTGGAGATAAGCCAGATGAAGATGAGCTAGTAAGAATAGCCCTAAATGGGTTTACTAAGAAGTGGGATGTCTTTGTTCAAGTTATTAATGGATGAGACACCTTACCTAGATGGGATCGACTATGGAGTGATTTCACTCAAGAGGAGCTTAGACTAAATCTTGTCAATGGAGCCAACAACAAGAGTCAGGAGAGTGAGATGGAACAAGAAAATGTTTCCCTAGTGGGAAAGGGGAAAGCAAAGAAGAGATCAAGCAAAGGAGAAAATTCACAAAGTGAAAAGAAGAAGAAGGACCTATGTAAGGTCAAGTGCTTTGGTTGTCACGAGTTTGGCAACTATGTCAGCAATTGCCCACAAAGAAAGAAAGGTAAGAAGGGAAAGAAATAGGTGGCAGCTTTAGTAAGTGGAGAGGAGCTCTCTAGTAGATTGGAGGATGAGTTTGCACTCATAGCTTGTATGATTAGCTCAACCTCACATAGTGTCTGATATATAGAGAGTGGAGCATCATTTCATATGACAGGAGTTAGAAAATACTTCTCCAGCTATAAGGAGGAGAACACCAGTATCCAAATTTCTATGGGAAACTTGTCCAAGCGCAACTCAGTTGGGAAAGGATCTGTTCAGTTTCAGAGGGAGAATGGAAAGGTAATTCATCTTCATGATGTGTTGCATGTGCTAGGCTAAGGTCTGAATTTGGTTTCTATATTTTTCCTTCAGGATAAAGGGTATAATGTTTTCTTTAGAGGGATGCATGTTTTTATTAAGCATAAAGATTGGAAATCACCAGTATCTATTGGAGTTAGGAGTGGTCACCTTTATAGGTTACAGTTTGATACTCCTAAGGTACTTATGAGTAGCAATAACCCTAGAGATCTTGGAGAGCTATGGCATAGGAGGATGTGCCATATTCATCATGGAGCACATAAATTGCTTCGTGAGATGGTGATAGGTGTTCCAGAGGTGAGCATAGAGCTTGATGATGTATGTAACAGATGTGTGTTGGGAAAGTTTGTGAAAGCATCTTTTCCAAGGAGTGACACAAGATCTGTGGGTGTTCTTGAGCTAGTACATTTAGATGTATGCGGACCAATGTCGACAAAGTCTCTCAGAGGATATGAGTATTATGTTACCTTTATTGATGATTTCTTCAGGAAGACATGGATATACTTCTTGAAGACCAAGGATGAGGTTTTCAGTCACTTCCAAGAGTTCAAGGGTCTTGTGGAGAACTCGACAAGAAGGAAGATAAAGGTTCTTCTATCAGACAATGAAGGCAAGTACAAAGGAAATGACTTCCAGGATTTCTGTACCAGAGAAGGAATCAAGAGAGATTGGAATGTTCCTTACAATCAACAGTAGAATGGAGTTGCTAAGAGGAAGAACCACTCTATATCAGAGGCAGCAAGGGCTATGTTACATGACCAAGACATGCCCTGCTACTTATGGGAAGAAGTGTGTAGTACAATAGTCTACATTTAGAATAGGGTTCCACACAAGGTACTAAGGAAAATGACACCAGAGGAGGCTTCCACGGGGAAGAAGCCAAAATTTGGTCACTTCAGGATATTTGGGAGTTTGGCATATTGTCTTATTCCTAGAGACACACGTACCAAGTTAGATCAAACTATAGAGATAGGGTACTTTGTTGGGTATAGTGAAACTTCAAAGGCATATAGGATGTTCATTCCAGGGACCAGAAGAATTATTGTCAGATATGATGTCAAGTTCATGGAGGATAAGGCATTTAGAAGGTCCAGAGATTCACCAGCAGATGATCGGAGTGAGCAGCCAACAAAAGCTCCAAGTCCAAGTCAAGGACAACAAAGCTCAAGTACAGTTACTAGTACAAGCATAGACTCAGGTGGTGAAGATTTACAGAGTATGAAGCAACTGGAGTAGCAGGATATGCATCTAGATGATATAGAGGTTGATATTTTATCCTCTACAGTTGGCAGTAGGAACCATAAGGTTCAAGATACACAAAGGGATACTAAGGAGTCTATGGGAACTCCTAGGAAGATTACAAGATAGAGGAGACAACCAACCAAGTTCAATGACTATGTGGCATTAGTCAGCTAGTTGGTAGATAGTGAACCTTCCAACTATCAAGAAGCTGCAAAGCATCAAGTATGGCAAGATGCTATGGTTGAGGAATATAACTCAATAATGAAGAATGATGTATGGGAGGTAGTGCCTAGACCAACTGATAGAGTAGTAGTTGGATCAGGCTGGATCTTCAAGATAAAGCACGGTGCAGATGGTAGCATCGAGAAATATAAGGTGAGGTTTATGGCGAAGGGGTTCTCTCAGAAGGAGGTAATAGACTATGAGGAGACATTTGCTCTTGTGGTTAGGTATACTTCTATACGAGCTATAATCTCATTTGTAGCGTAGATGGGATGGTAGATTTATCAAATGCATGTCAAGATAGCATTCCTTAATGGAGAATTGAAGGAGGAGGTATACATAGAACAACTAGAAGGCTTTGTAGCACATAGCAAAGGGACCCACATGTGCATATTAAAGAAAGCCTTATATGGACTCAAGGAGGATCCCAAAGCGTGGTATGAGTGCATTGTTACATACTTGTAGGAAATGGGCTTTGTGAAGAGTGAGGCTGATGCGAACCTATACTACTTGGTGGTTGGGGGTGAGGTTCTCATTCTTGTTCTATATTTGGATGACATGTTTATTACAGCTGCGCTAGGACTCATAGAGGATTGGAAGAGGGACCTTGTAGAAGAGTTTGAGATGAAGGATTTGGGACTTATGCACTACTTTCTAGGCATGGAGGTGTGGCAGACTGATGGAGAGATTTTCCTTGGTCAAGGGAAACATTGCATTAAAATCTTGAAGAGATTCGAGATAGAAGATTGCAAACACATAGCTATACCCATGATCACTAATTAGAGGAAGGTAGATGCATCAAAGGAAAAGGATGTTGATCCCACCTTATATAGGCAGCTGATTGGTTCGTTCATGTATCTGGTCAACACCAGGCAAGATATAACCTTTCCAGTAAACTCTCTTAGTCAGTTCATGGTGGAGCCAAAGAGAGTGCATTGGACAGCAACTAAGCATGTGTTGCGTTATCTTCATGGTACAGTTGAACACGAGATTAGATATGTTCAAGGTGAAGGTATCAAGTTGATAGGCTATACTGATGTAGATTATGCAAGTATTACAATAGACAAAAGGAGTACTTTAGGATGTTGTTTCAGCTTGGGATCAGGAGTTGTTTCTTGGCTCAATGGGAAGCAAATATCTGTGGCTTTGAGTTCATCATAAGCATAATACATAGCAGCTAGCATGGAAACATGTGAATCTATATGGCTTCGGAAGTTGCTAGTGACCTTGTTTGGTCAGAAGGTTGAGACTACTGTGATACATTGCGATAATCAGAGTTGCTTCAAGTTGTCTAAGAATCTGGTGTTTCACGATAGGTCTAAACATATA
The DNA here is from genome assembly GCA_018584345.1 of Thuja plicata. Lineage (NCBI taxonomy): Eukaryota > Viridiplantae > Streptophyta > Pinopsida > Cupressales > Cupressaceae > Thuja > Thuja plicata. The sequence goes on from MU227082.1 coordinate 2,020,088, forward strand.
GATATCAGGTATCACTTCATCAGAGATTATGTACAGAGGGGAATTGTTCAACTATAGTACATACCTACAGAGGAGAAGGTAGCAGACATTCTAACAAACGCATTAGGGAAGGAAAAATTCATCTTCTTCAGAGATAAGATGGGTGTCATGCAGAACAACTTCCTCGCTAAGAGGTAGTGTTAATTATGGGTACCTTGGATAGCTGTTCGTCCTTACCCAGAAATAACAACATTAGTTATGGGTAGTTTTGGATAGTTGTTCATCCTGACCTAGAGTTAGAAAATGATTGTTTTTTGTCAAACAAGTACTGGTAGGATAAAAACAATTGTTATTTAATAGTGGCTCTTTTTAGGTGACACCTCATAGCCAAAATTAGTTAATTGGTTGTTGAGTTGTTTTAATCCTAGCCGTTGGTTTGAATTAATCTCGATCATTGGTTTCCCAACGAGAGTATTATATAAAGGGGTCATGGGTCATTTGGAGTGCAAAAAGTTTGGAGAAGAATTTATAGTGATAGTAAATAGTCTTGCAGTGTTAGCAAGAGACACAGTGATAGCGTTGGTATAGCAGTGGAGGATATCAGCAGGAGATATTAGGAGTTTGTCAGAGTTCTGCCAGTAAGAGGCAAGGAAATATTTTTTAACTCTTATATTGCTGAAGATTAATATATTTTCCATCTATAGAACTGGTTTTCCCTTAGGGTTTTTTCCAAGGACGATTGTCCAAAAATATTGTGTCCTTGTGTTGCTTATTTCTTCTCGTATTTTAGTGAAGTTGGAGTTGTGTTATTTTTTGATATTCAGCTGTAGATTTATTTTCAGCAGTTAAATAATCTTTATGAGATAGGAGATTAATAATTAGTGTCTGTAATAGGATTTTTTACATTGAGTTGAGGGATTGGTGTCTTCGACTTCCTGAATCTTACGTTCAAACCTGCCCAATAGTTTTGAGAAGGGTTCTAGTTTTTTGTTATTAGTACAGAATAGGACTCTCTAGAGTATGTGTTCAGGTTGCTATGTTTGATAATTATTCATAAACATAACCCTTTAATTTGGCTATGAACTTCTTCTTTGTCATTTTTAGAAGAACTGTTTATCTTTGCGATGGTTTCCTTACCTTCTGTCTGGGATCTGCTAAGGACCATCATGAGATAGACATAACCATCACACCTCAAGGGTAGGTATTGTAAAATGGCCTTACACTTTCTATATAGACATGATAAGTGATAGTTGAAAGAGGCTTCTAGAAGGATATAGAACAAGGCCATTGTTAATGGAAGCTATCACACTCATAGATGTAGCTAGATCATGGATATATAATCAAGATGAAGAAGAGATAAAAATGGGAGCCTAGGGAAAAATCAGCCATTGTCAGGGTCTTTCCAAGGTTCTTATTCATCCCTTCACATGAATCAAAAAAATTTCTTGATTTTTGTTTCTCTAAATTATTGCTTTACAAACGATTCCATAACATATAGAGAGATATTAAAGATACCAGTGACTCCATAAAATCAAACTGGGATTCATTCAATTATAACACTTGGGATGTTGAACAAACAATAATTGTAGAAAGTAATGAAAATATCAGTGAATCAGAAAGTGAAAATAATGAAGTATTATAAGAAAACACTACAGAGCATGAATGGGAAATCATATCTACACTAGATCATGGCCAGATAATGCAGGTTTTAGAAATAGATATTTTGGGAAGAAGGGATATTGATAGGCAAACAATTTGGTCTAATGAATATCAAGGTTATGAATACACAGCTTGAGCAATCAATTTTGTCAATATGATGAGAGATAATAGATGTCTTAAAAATGATCATATACCACAAGATGTCAATTTTGCAAGTCTGAGTGACAAACAAGAAAAGGAATTGAACATAGTTATGTCACACTATGAAATGAATGAAAATGGGTTTCCATTATATATGATAATTCAAGGAACAACGGGAATGGGAAAGTCATATCTGATTTGCGCAATCAGTGAAGGTATTCACAATAATTCAGTGCCCAATAAATCTCCCCTTCTATTACTTGCACCAACTAGAGTTGTAGCATTCAATATAGGAGTGTCCACAATTCATTCTATGTTAAGAATTCCAATAAAGGATTTTAATGAAATCGAGGGAACAAGACTCATAGTTTTTCAAGAATAAATGTCACACATCAAATATATATTGATTGATAAAATGAGCTTCATTGGAGAGAAAATGCTAGAGAACATAGATTCTCAATTTCGTCAAGCTTTCCCAAAAAATTCAAATATAAACTTTGGAGGTATGTGTATAATTGTATTGAATTACAATAAAAATTTCATATTATATTAAATGAGATTTATATGTAATAATTATCTATGTTTTCATTATATATAATCTTTAAAAATGTGTTTACATAACTGACAATAATTTCTATGATTTTGGTTGGAGACCTGGGTCAATTGCCTCCTGTTAGAGATAGAACAACATATGTAAGCAATAGTCTAGCAAATCTATTGTTGAAAGACTTCAAAACTGTGGTTACCTTAGACAAAATATTTAGATAGGGTGGAGAAGACATTCAATAAATGAATTTTCATCAACTATTGACAGACTTGAGAGGAGGAGAGCCTAAGATTGATGACTGGGAATTGCTAATGTCAAGAATAAAAACTAACATCACTCCAACAATCAACGAAGACTTTGACAACAATGTTCATTTGTTCTCCACAAATGATAATGTTCAAAATCATAACAGGGAGAAATTATATTCTCTTAAAGAACCCGTTGCATGTTGTATTGCAATAAAAGTTGGAACTTCTAATTTATTTGAGGGAAGTTACCATGATGAGCTTGACATGGAATTATTAATCAATAAGAATGCAAGGGTGATGTTAACTTCAAATCTTTGGATAGAAGCAGGTCTCGTAAATGGTGCTTTAGGATATATTCAAAATATTTTCTACAAACTTGGAAGCATGCCACCAGAACTACCAGCATATGTCATGGTTAAGTTTGATAGTTACTCTGGAGTACCATTTGATGATCAAAATCCATGAATGGTTCCTATTAGTGCATGACAAAGAGGTTCTATGGTAAAAATACTATTAAGATTGGCTTGGGCCTTAACAATACACAAATCACAAGGTTTGACACTAACAAAAGTGACTGTTGATATAGGACCGACTAAAACAATAGGAATGACATTTGTTGCCATATCTTGTGTAAAGTCTTCAATATGACTAAGAATAGTTCCCCCCTTTACATATGATCTTTATGAAAAAATGAAGAAGGGAAAACAACTTGCAAGACAGAAAGATGAAGAAAATAGATTAAAATCTTTAGAAATAAGTTGATGTACTATATTTTCACAAATGAAAAAATTTGTGTCATCATTTTCAAATTTACCTATGTTATTGGATAATAAATGAAACTCATTTTACTTTGTAAAATCTAAATTTTAATCAATCTAATTTTTAAAGAATATTTACATTCTAATTGATTACTTTAAAACTACAAAAATCAATATTAAACATGATATTTATGCTTGAAATATCTATAACACTAATTCTACCTTTAACCCTTTAAATAAAAGTAAGAGTGATTATATCTCTAATAACTTAGGAAAAAGTAATAACTTCATTTAAAATATAATTTTAATCAAGCCAAACCCTAACCCTACTTGTAGCTCTAGCCCTCCATGTAAATGATCAACAACTTATAATTCTAAGATTAACAACATCTTTATGTGTAAGTGTAATTGTGATCCATATGTTCATAATATGATTTTGTATTGATGATCAATGATTACTATATTCTATAGCTCTAGGTTTTTTTTAATGATTGAGCTTTAGGAGCAATATGAGCTCTGAAACTGCTAATGGTGTTCACACGCATAGGTCTCTTTCTGGAAAAATTGAACAATTAGCTTGGAGGGAAAAGCAGTTTAGGGAGAATAAAGCTTCAGATGTAGGTGGAGAAGAATGTAATCTATCAAATTCCTTGAAGAATCAGGTTCGGAGGAAGCCCTTCTCAAAACCCTCACACATCCCGCTATGGGTCTTTCATTCAGGAAAATGGGTGGATGAATCAGGGCCCTCTTTGCCGAAACATTTCCGCCCACAGTGGGTCTTCCAGTCAGGAACCTGGGAAGATAATTCATATAAAAAATTTGGCCAGGGCCAATGGTGTATTCAAGCTCCCAATCAGTGGTTTCCTCCCAAAGGAGCATGTCGTCGGTGCAATTTTAATAGGCAGAGGAGGATCCCGAATAAGACAATGAGATTTGATATTTGTGGGTCTATTTCTCCATCCCTCTTGGGCGATCTGAGTAAAGATCCATCTCCAACATTGGCTGAGGGTTTTCCATAGATAGTTCCACCCATTTCACGAACTTAGGTGAACTCGCTGGTAATTTTGGCCCTGCCATACAGGATGGAGTCAGACCCAGAGGTCGTTCCTATTTCCCTTGATAGAGGTCTTCAGATTCCCAATAGAGTTTGCATTCCTGAGTGCATGTTTTCTTCATCTATCACAGAGTTGAGATCCAGGGCTCCCATTGGTAAGATCTAGAATTTCTCACCTTCTAGCATTGATTTATTTAAATGGGCTTCCAATATATGGTTAGGATTGAAAAATGCCTTTATTATTGATTTGGGTAGGGGTTTTTTCATCGCTATTTTTGAGAATCAATCAAGCCATGATCAGATTCATAAGTTTAAGGGTTGGTTCTTTAAGGGTTGGGGAATTCATACTCAACACTGGATTCCACACTTTCAGCCTTAGAAGGGTCCTGTTAGATTCTTTCCCTTTTGGATTTCTCTCCCTGCCCTAGCTCTAGAATTTTGACAACCAGATATTTTGGAGGTTTTGGCTAACAAGATTGGCATCTTTATTTGACATGACTGGGTTTCTCTTGATGATTGTCGCGTTCCATCTCGAGTATATCTTCTTAAAGATGTTTTGATTGCCTGGCCCAAGTTTCTTTCTATTGAATCTAAATTCGGCCATACTCAAAAACCCATTATCCTAATAATTCGGACATGGTTATGCTTAAAAGGAATTCACTTGGCCATCTAGACTTTTCTTGCTAGTTGGGTAGTAGCAACTACATTAGAGTGTGTTAGGATTTATGCTCTTCACTCTCAGATTGTGGTGCACAGATCTTAAAGGCTCAATTGGGCCCTTCAAACCTTTCTTTCTTTTTAAGGGACTCAGATTCACATAAAGCATTGATCTCTTTGTCAAAAGTAGGGCCTCTTCTCCATTCCTGGATTGATTGTGTCCTGATTTTAATTAACCCTAATTTGTTACCTCTCCCTCCAAGAGATGTCATTTTTCTTCGTAGGGACCCTAAGGTGAATCAAAATCATTCTTCCAATCAGATTGACCCTCCCCCCTCAGTGTCGGGGTCCCTGGTTCTGAGTTGTGTCCCCATACCTGTCAGGGACCCTCAGGTCTATCAGAATCAATCTTCCAGTCGGTTTGTGCCTCCTCCCTCAGGAATAGGGGTTGAGGATCATCTTTCTGATGTCTCTCCCCTTATTTCAAAGCCTCAGGTGAATAATCAGTCTCATTCCAAGATACATAGCCCTTTAGATCTAGATTCTGGGGTTGAGCCTTACCCAGGCTCACTCGGGAACCCTCTTAGTGCTACTACTCATGATTTAAAGCTTGACTCGTGGTTTTGACATAAATTAGAGATTGCAGGATGTGAGTTGGATTATGAGCCAAATTGGTTGGTGGATGATGACCTAGGGCATCATGATGGAGAATCATTTCCTCAGGTATGTGCCCTTAGAGAATGTCAGCATAGATCTCTAGAAAAATTGGACCCAAACATTCTAACAAATTATAGTAATATGGGTCTTTTCCCTGCACATCAGATAGTTTCCCCTTCACACTCCCAGAAAGAAAGTGTTGAAAATCTCTCACAGGGGGATATTGATGTAGTGGTAGATCTTATGATGTGTGGCAAGCTATTAGATGGGCCTCCAGATGAGGGATCGGGGGAAAAATCTAAATTTATGCATAATCCCACCTCCATCCATCTGACATGTGCTATTTCTCAGACAGACGTGATTCCTTCTTAGAATATTTTCTGTTCTCCTCAATCACAAAAATCGAGAGGTCACCCGGCTAAGGGTAAAAATATTGATGCAAAAATTGCTACTGGGATTTAGACTTTACTTCATTTCACTTCCATTCCTTGAAAATCTAAGCTAGATGTTGCAGCCTCTATTTCTAAACAATTGAATCAAGGTAGGAGAGAAACTACCTCTTCTAGTTTCCAATGAAGCTAGTATCCTAGAATGTTAGAGGCATAAATGCCCCCAATAAGGCCTGACTCATTAGGGACCAAATCTTAATCAGCAAGGCAGATCTAGTTCTCTTACAAGAAACTAAACTATCTCATGATAAAGGTCTTTCAGTTTTTAAAACATGGAAGGGTTGGAAGTTCATCCATGTTCCCTCAAATGGAGCCTCAGGTGGTCTAGCGATCCTTTGGAAGCCTCATAGGTGTTTAGTAAAGTCAAAATCCTTGGTAGCTAATTGGATTTTGGCAGAGGTCTCTTTCTTCCAAATCTCGTTCCTCTTATTCAATGTGTATGGCCCAGCCCCAGTTGTCGATAAACAACGCCTTTGGGATACATTGTCTAAAAACATCTCCTGTATTGGAGATTCAAAGATTATCTTAGGAGGTGATTTCAACGCTACATTGGGGGAAGTTGACAAGTTTGGGGGGGTAGGCCCTTCTTTTAAAGTCACACATGATTTTAAAATTTTTATTGAAGGCAATATTCTTTTTGACTGTTGTCCTCCTCAGGGGAAGATTACCTGGTCTAATAGGAGGAAGGGTCATCATTTTGTTGGCATATGCCTAGACAAATTTCTTCTTAATCCATAATTGATTCTGACACATGGGTGTACCAAATCTAACATCCTTAACATTTCAAGCTCGGATCACTTTGCGGTGGCTTTAGATATAGATTCGGGCAACACTCCTTTTAAGCCTAAATCCTATTTTAAAATTGAGTGCATGTGGTTTAGGGATCCAGGATCTCATTCTCTCCTTCAACTTTGGTGGTCACTGTTAGGAATTTTTCTTGTATGAATCACAGTGCTTGAAATGACTACTTGAACACCATGCCTTCTAATACTGATTCAGAGACAAGAAAAGCCTAATTGCTAAGGACTGGATAAGGTCCTTCTTCATTTTTGAGCTCCACATATACTCAAACATGTTTTACCTTTTATGATTGTTGTTTACACAGTATGTTATAGTGTGGACACTGATTTACTATGTACCTTTGTTAAACCAACTGATAAATCACTTTGCAAATGACCAAGCATAACCAGATGCAAAATTTAACCATACAAACCATGGTCTTAAATATAGCAAAAATCAGTGATATAAGGACTTTCATCCTTCTTCCTTTTTATGTAGGAGGGATAACCTAATGATTCACTCTTTAAGGAATCACTATAGTAGACACTATCCTACTGACATGAGTCCTTACTGAGTTCAGTTTGTTTGTTCTTAGTAACAAGAGTATTTTAATTAAATTGGTTTTGATGCCTTGAAATGACTTGGACGATAATGGGTTATCAGACCAATTTCTAGACCAGTTCCCATCCTTTCGGTTACAGAGTCAATAATCTAAGATTTCATACAAACAAAATACAGTAAGTTGCCTTACAACCCACATGGAATTTAGATAAGTTTCTTTACAAATTACCTTGTTACCTCTAAATGATTGTATCAAATCTTTAAAAAACTATTATGCTCCATGAAACTACTCACAAAACTTAGTTCTTTCCTTGAAAGAAACTTGCAAGCAATTAGATAGTTACCTAATAACTAAAATGCTTCAGAATGCCTTGCAAACTTAAACATAAAAGAGCATACACAGATAATAAAGAGATAGCAATTGAAGAGAGTAAAATTGCACCATATTTTATTTATATGATCCAGCTTCCATACATGAAAGATTTTTGTAACTTCAAAAGATAGACATAAGTTCAGAACATCTAAATTCTACAATATATTTTTTCTCCTTTCCAAAAAATTCCAACCTCAAAGACCCTTTACAATTACAAATCTTTTTCTATATATAGTTTTATGACCATCTTGGAATCCCTTGATATTTAGGATGCAATAAGCTTCGGATGGTCATAGAAAACCTAACCCTAAAGTTACAAGAGAGACAAAAAGAAAGAGAGAGAAGAAGTGGTGGAATGACCAAGTCAAAAGGATAGAAATAGATATTCTTTGTTCTTCTCCTGATCTAGTGACTTCATCTGATAGTGTACATAGTAGATGGCAGTAGTTATGTGGAGTCTGGATGACCATGCTCTTAGATTTACCTACATTCTCCTTTTGCAATAACTGTTCTCTTTGTCTTTATTGGTGAAGTACCAAGTAGTCATCCTTACTCATCATCCAGAATTTCTTCCTCTACTACTGGCTTCTTCTTCTTGGGTGTAGTCATCACCTCCCATGCTTTCACTTCATCATCCGATGGCCACTTAAAGTCTTGAGTACTTTTTACTTGCACCTTTTGTCTATCCCATCTAGCATTAGTGATATTCTTGACATCTAGCAGGAATTTGTTGATGTCAGTCTTTGCTTTGAAAGCTTCATCCAATATTTTATTGAATCCTTCAATATCAACATCTTCTCCCAAGAGAAATGCCTCATCACTAGGCATCTTGATGTCGCATTCATTCTTCTAGGCATCTACAGCCTTTACTTGATCATCATCTCCCCTTAAGGAAGGAATAAACTTATTAAAATCATTTGAAAAGAGGCTCAACTTAACCTCTATCTGGTTTAATTTACCTTTAAAGAATGACAGAGCAATATTAACTCTTTTGATCTCATCTTCAACGTCAGTTACTATTTCAGGAAAATCTGGTCTTATGGCTTGTAAAGATGCTAACTTTTCAAATAACTTTGCCCTAGCAGACCATTTAGTAAAGTAAGGGTATAAAATGGCAAGATACCCCATTACCTCAGTATGCAAAGCCGACAACTTATTGTATGCATTGAGTACAACATTGGTTTTATCCTTTAGAATCTCAATTCTATGTTATAGTATACCCTTCAATGCTTTCAAAGCATTTGTATTTCCCTTTTCTTCATTAGCTTCCTGTTCAACCGCCTCCTCTGATTTAGGCTTATTTTCAATTTGCATTGGTGGTGGCTATCCAGGTACATATACTACCTCAGGCTTTGTTTCCAATTCTTCCATTCATTTCTTTATCATCTGATCCCGCTGGTACAATTGTATGTGGCACATCTCCCTGTCCTTTGACAATGCACTTGTCTCTTCTAACAAGGTGCTACACCTTTCAGACAATTGTTTAGTCTTGTCTTCATTCAAGTGAGCCTAATGTGTCATTATTTGAGATATTTCTAAATCCTCTGTATTCTGTACAGACCAGACCATTTGATTGCCCACCATATTTTCTTGAATATTTATCAATTGGGGCTTTTGGTCTTTTGGGTGCATGCTCCACATTGTAAAAGCTTGAGATTTTGGGCTATACCCAAATCCTTTTATTACATCTCCCATTTGGACCTCACTAGACATTTTGAGATCTGGCTATTTTCTGTTTTGGTCAATGATGAAGGCATAGGCCAAATCTCATCCCTTAGCCAATAGTATTCCACTACCTAGCACCATCTTCCTGGCTTCCTCAGGTGAAATATCCTCATTTTCAGGGTCATAAGACTATAAAGCCACTAGGGCTTCATTTTTTATTGTCTCTTTTCCATCCACTATCAATTGGGATCTGATCTGCTTTGTCTTATGCCATCTAAGAAAGTCTTTAAACTCCTCTATTTTGACAAAGATGTCATCATTTAAAAATTTATGTTGATGAATCAATCTCTCATCAACACAGGCCTTAAGTGGCAGCTCAACACTGTCATCCAAATCAGGCTATTGCTTCTTTCCTTCCCTGATTGATTTCCTTAGGTTATGGTCATATAACCTATTCCCTAGTACTAAGGCCCTGGCCTTGTCCTTTTTCTTTCTTTGTCCAATTTCTGCCTCTTTGAAGCAGGTTCCTCTACATCATCTGGTTGGGTGGCCAATGTTAAATCAACAATGTGGCACTCAGCTCCTTTCAATTGTGATATTTTAGCTACATCTTGTTGTGATGCTTGCTGTGGTGAAGGATACATAGTAGGACATGCATAATCACTGTCACTACCACTATCATATTCAGACTCTGAATGATTAGGTGTCTGAGCACCTTTCTTGTCAAGCTCTGTATCAAGTTGCTCTATAAGCACATAATAGTTGTCTATCATGGCTTTGATCCTATCAAAATATGGGAGGTTAGGGTAAAAACCCCCAAAAGATAGCCCATTGCTCTTAATTTTTCTTTCAAGATTCAACAATTCTTGAATCCTGACTCTTCTTGTTTGAATTTCATCATCATCTAGGATGTTCCTTGTTGCATCTTCTTCCATGCACTCACAATAGACATTAGTATTGGGGATTGTAGGTGTATATAATTTCCTAACCCCTACCATGAAGCCCTCTGGGTTAATATATCTATAAGGGGCTGCCTCCATTTTGCATCCTTCTATCCACTGACTCACTACATCAATAGCACCTTTGCCAATTGTGAAGTTGAAAATGTTGAATTGCCTAGGGGTTAGAGTCCCCTTCTTGTGCAGTGCAAAGTGCTTGTTATCTATTAACAACAGCTGCCATATGAACTCCATTGCAGCTACCCTTGCTGGTACATGATATGGTAAGAGATGAGGTGCGTGACTACACCCATATACCCTGATAATGGTATAATTCTCCTCCAAGAAGAAATCACCCTAATTATGCTTTCTAGGCTAGCTATCTATATAATCATAGGGCTTGAGCACTTGTATAACCTTCAATGGGACTCTTGTCTTGTTGACTCCAAGACTTTGTACTATTGGATACACAATCCAATTCTAAAAAGCACAATAATCACAATCCTTGAAGGTGTAATTCCAAACCCTCACCCAAAATTGGAGAGGATTAGGACCTTCCTGGTAAAACCTTTGTGGGGCCAAATTGTCGGTGTCCATGATTACAAAATTGAAGTACAGCAAGAGATGCATGAGCATGGAATAGTGAAGGAATTTGGGCTCCTTCTCCTTGGGGTCCTTAAACTTTTTCTAGGTTGCAATGAAACCCTCATGCATCTCATAAATTATAAGTTGTATGTAATCATAATTGGTGCTTGAATGCACTTCTTGTAAGTCTAGCACCATCATTAGGATGCCAGCATTGATTTTCTCTGCATCTCCATCTATCCCTAGCACTCTACATAGGGCATAGGAGATATATTTAATGTAAAAGTGTAGATCCTTGTAATAATATGGGCTTGGCTCAGCCATAGGATCTAAGTACTTTCTCTATTTTTTTAACATGTGTTTCTACAATAAGCCTTTAGCAATACCAGGCTTCAAACTATACCTATTCTCCTGCTTTGTCATGTCAATTTTAGTAGACATGGTGCTAAATAAGCCAAAAGCCTATATGAATGAATTTTTGTTTAATATTAATAGAGTAGTGCCATCATCCCTTTTGACTGTTTTAGAAAAAACATCATAATGATTGGCCAGTTCTAAGAACAAGTCTACATCTATGTAGACATCAGGGATAATTAATCTAGCTAGACCACAAGTCCAAGGGTTTGAGACTGGGATAGCCTTATCATAATTTTTATAGAAATAATTGAACAATGAGAAACCTGTTGCCCCTAGAGTATCAGCATCTTTGATATGTGATAGTCATCCAAGAGAACATTTGCATTTGCTCTCTTATTTTGTGTAGAACCAAGAAGTAACCTAAGGAATTCATCAGAAAAACTTGCCTTTCCCTTTTGCTCTTCCTCACTTCCTCCACTTGTGAAAGAAACACTAACAGCTCCACTCATACTTGTAGTGCCTTGAATATCTTATTCCTTATCAATATTGAAACAAATATATTTCTGAGATTGGCTGACCGTCTTGTGCACAATTTTTTGAAACTTAGAACCTATTGATCAACACTGAAAATATTCCAAAATTAGAAAAATATCTCTTCTCTCTGAAAACTTAACAACTTGGGCTCTGAAATCTAAAAGCATGGTGAATGAAAATGAATGCACCATCAACTCCTTATAGCCATCATTCAAAGTACGCAACTCATAATTTGGAAACATCAGTTCTGTCTTTAATTTGACATACTGTGAACTTGAATGAAAACCTAGGTGTAGTTCCATGAGCTTGATAGGAAATCAAATTTTTAAAAGTGAATCCTCAGAATAACCTTACAACATTCAAAAGATCTGACATGTCACACTATGATTTGCTAACTATCTTACATCTTAGCTACTCTTTTTGCATAGTAATCAAAATACAAGCCAGTGATTGGTTACCGAATGATTCATACTATCACATCAGAAACTGCCTCCATTTTTTAGATATTGGGATTGGGTGATTGTGTGACTGCACATAATTTATTTTTCGTAGACGCTTATTACTAACCCATAGTTTATCTCAAGACATTGCGACAATATACTTTCTTTTCTTTAGCTAACCCAAGTCACCATCTGGCAATCACGCGACCCTACAAAAATCATAGTCGCACATATTTAATACTAACTCGTTATCTTTTCTGAGACCTTGCGACTAACCGTTACCTTTAACCCTTCACTGTTATCTCTTAGTTTCTAAGCATTTTCATTTCATCTCAAGACTATGCGACTATACCTAGTCGCCCGATCGCAGAATACAAAACCTGAGTGTTAAATTTTATCATGATAGGTTATATGTGCCCTTTTTCTGATCTGATGACTGTGTGACATACCTTAATCACCAAGTCAGGAGGACTTTTCCCTTCGAGAACTTTTGTTCTTAGACTTCGTGACCACCATTAGATCTCTTGATCTCTTTATCTGATGGTCGTCGCCTAATCACCAAATGTTCTTGTATACCCTTAAATCTTTCTCAGACATTGCGACACAAGGAAAAGCACTTAGTCTCATTATCGCTAAGTCCATTTTCTCCTTCTGGAAACCATGTGATAAAAATTTAACATCCACTCACCTTATGACACATGTCATAAAGTCATTTGTTCACTTACTGCACAATGGAAAACTGGGTCATCATTCTATTCTTGGTGACAACCCGACTATGCTTTGTTCTAAACCTCAGATGATCAGTCACAAAGTCTCAGTCAAAATCTCTTAACCGCTGTCCCTTCTCAAGACTACGCGACTGAAGGCTTTGCCTAACTTTTAAACTTGGATCTTCTTAGCGATAATGCGACATGAGGTAATCGTGAAGTCTGAAGACATTTTAATAACTGTTGAGAATTTCTTGTGATTACTCGACTGATCAGTGGATCCCCTCTGCATAATGCTTTATTGCAAAGTTAATTTGTGACCAAACGACATGAAGAGATCACAGAGTCTCATAATGCCAAAGGAATATACTGAATTTAAATGAGACCATGCAACAAAAGAAAATCGCCAAGTCATGAATGATTAGGGAATATTTGCTTGAAGTAACACGACAAAGCAATTTGATTAAAACATGACTTAAGTGGACTGAAAAAGCAACAATGAAACATAAGCGACATGACTTAGGGTTTGTTCTTCAACTTTTAACACTTGGAAGGCCTAGGTTTTCAAGGTTTTTTGCAAATTGAGATAGGTTCAAACTTGAAAACCTGAAAACTTGACACAGGTAAACCAAAAGAAAAGAGATATAGCTGACTTAAAAACACTAAATCATAGAGAAAAGAACAGGGAACTAGGAAAACTGCCAAAACAAGAAATACAACCAACAGTGGCTGTAATGAGGATTGGCTAAACAAAGTTTATGACAAAGAACCACAGAATCTCTGGTTGCGTACCACCTTAACAACGAAGCAAGACCCTAAAAATAGAAAGGGAAATATGTACAAAACTTACAAATAGAGGAAAGGGAAAGAACATATGATACATATTTACTTGTGCATTTCAAACTTTTACTCAAAGAAAGGCTTCAAAAATTGCCCATGCAAAGGCAACTCAAAAAGATCTCCTTCCATACTTTTCAACAAATATGAGTCTTTGCCAAATTTTTTTGCAATAATGAATGGTCCTAGCCATAAAGACTCAAACTTATTATATTTTCCTTTGTCTTCTTCCCTTGCATTCCATTGGAGAACTAAATCATCAATTTGGAACTTTCTCTCAATCGCCCTTTTATCAAATAGATATTTCATTTGTTGTTGCAGCTTCACATTTTCTCTCTGACTATTTCTCCTCATTTCATCTAATTCAATCAACTGCATCATTCTGTTTTGCATACTATCAGAGACATCTAAATTTTCCTCTTTTATGAATTGGAAAATGGGTGATAAATTGTTAATAGGCAATCTCTCTTGAAAACCATATACTAACTCAAAAGGAGATTGACCAGTTGCCTTTTTAAGTGTTACCCTATCAGCCCAAAGAGCTAATCTCAATTTTTTGTTCCAAAGCCTTTTATTTTGCTCAAGAGTCCTCTTCAATATTTTAAATATGCTTTTATTGCTAGACTCAGCTTGTCCATTGGCCTGTGGGTGATATGGGGAAGAATGTGATATTGTAATCCCATACCCTTCATAGAAAATTTTCATTTCTCCTGATCTGAAACTCATAGCATTGTCCATTATTAATTTATTAGGCACACCAAATCTGGTCAAAATGTTTTCTAATAGAAATTTAGTAACCACTTTACTAGTTGCTTTCCTCATGGGGATAGCCTCAATCCATTTAGTAAAGTAATCTATGGCAACTAAAATCCAACTGTGTCCTACACTAGACTTTTCTTGAAACTCACCAATAAAATCAATGCCCCATATAGCAAAAGGAGCTTCAGTACTCACCGAGTTGAGCAATAGAGCACTTGCAAATTTCAACTTATTGGAGAACCTCTGACATGGTTCACATTTCCTAACATGTGTATAAGTGTCTTTGAACAAAGTAGGCCAATAATATCCTACCCTTAAAATCTTATGGGCAGTAGTTTTAGCAGAAAAGTGACCTCCACATTGTCCTTCATGCATCTCAATTAGAACTTTCTCAGCTTGATATTTGTCAAGGCATAGCAATAGGACACCATTCGTATCTTTACAAAACAAATCACCTTGAATAAAGCTCTGAGTAAATGCAGGCACTATTTTTTGCCTAAAGAGTTTGTGGTGTATACTGATAACAAGGCTTTGAGTTTTATTAACTCTCAGGAGAAGTTGAGCAACAAACACCTTAAATGGATGGAATATTTGCAGGCCTATACCTTCACCATCAAACACAAGAAAGGGTAGATGAATAAAGTGGCTGATGCTTTGAGTAGGAGACTCTTGACAGTCCAAGAAGTACAACTGCAAAGTATAGGCATAGAAAGCTTCAAAGAGCTTTATGAAGGTGATGAGTACTTCTCAGAAGCATACAAGGTATGTAAAGACTTCAAGAACCATTTCCATAGTCAATTTGCTGACTATACCATTCAAAATGATCTCTTGTTTAGAGAAGGGAAGCTATGTATACCTAAGGGATCTATGAGGGAAAATGTAATCCAAGAAAAGCATAATAGCAGCTTAAGTGGGCATTCTGGCCTGAATAAGACATTAGAACTAGTGCAAAGGTTCTACAATTGGCCTAGGATGTAGAAGGACATCAGGAAGTATGTGGAGTAGTGTTTGGTTTGCCAAAAAGCCAAGGGCATAGCATCAAATGTAGGTTTGTATCAGCCCTTACCCATTCCCAATAGGCCTTGGGAATGCATTAGTATGGGTTTTATTGTTGGGCTGCCTAGAACTAAATCTGGTTTGGATAGCATATTTGTAGTGGTAGATAGATTTAGCAAAATGAGTCATTTCATTGCTTGCAAAACCACTCATGATGCCAGCCACATTGCTCATTTTCTTTTTAAAGAAGTGGTAAGGATTCATTGCTTACCTATCAGCATAGTATCTGACAGGGATGTAAAGTTCATGGGTCATTTTTGGAAGACCTTGTGGGCAAGATTGGGAACCAATTTGTCATTTGGGTCAGCCTACCATCCCCAAACTGATGGTCAGACTGAAGTGATCAATAGAGTGTTGGGAAATGTCCTTAGGTGCTTGACAAGGGAGTATGGAGTGATGTGGGATCAGATGTTACCATAGGCTAAATATGCGTACAATGACAGTGTCAATAGGACAACAGGTAAAAGCCCTTTTGAAGTAGTTTATGGGCTGCACCCTACAGGTGTGTTTGAGTTAAGAAAGTTGGAAAATGTAGAAGTAAGGAGTGCATGAGCAAGTGAAGAAGAAACTCCAAGAGGCTACACATAAGTTAAAAGAAAAAGTTGATGAAAGAAGGAAAGATCTTCAGTTTGTTGTGGGTGACCTTGTGATGGTTCATCTTAATAAGTCCAGATTGCATAAGGGTGTCCCCACCAAGCTGTAGATGAGGAGAATTGGTCCTTACAAGATTCTTGCAAAGTATGGGCAAAATGCCTATAAACTTGACTTTCCAACAGATTTGCAAATCTCTCCGATCTTCAATGTGCAAGATTTAGTCTAGTATAAGGGACCTACACCAGTAGATATAGAGGTACAGTTAGATGGTAAGGACATAGCAGCAGATGTTCATCTTACCCCTACACCAATACCAAAGGTAGAGAAGATTTTAGACTCTCGGGTGAAGAAAAAGACAAGGAAAGGCACCGATCTTGAACATCTCATTTAGTGGGCAGGCATATCAGAGGCTGAGGCTACTTGGGTGGCTGAGAGTGACTTCAAGAAGCAGGGAATTGATCCTAAGCTCCTGTCCCCAGAGGCGACATAAGTTCTTAACCTTGGTAGTATGGTGCAGGAGCACCCTGGAGATGCCAAGCAAATATGGTGGTCTATTGTCATTTTGGTGTGCTAGTGTGTGTAAGACCCTCTAATAGGGCAATGTAAATATATAAGGTCATGTTGACCAAGAGTAGTTTAGGTTGTTTTCATTTTGTGCTTCTTTTCTTGTCTAAATAGCTCTTTTTGGCTCCATTTAAATATGGTGCACTTGGTGATGTCATCAAATGTTAGGATGATGTCATAGAAGGTTTTAGGGTCCATAGATACCCTAGGTGTTCTAACTAAGGTTAGATAAGGTGGATTGGTGGAGTAAACACTTAGAAAGTGTTTGTTGTCAAAAGATGAAAATGTTGCTATGCAACATTAGCAACTTTTAAAAGCTAATGAAAACTTTTGTTGTCTAGAGGGATTTCGAGGTGTTAAGAGATTTTTAAACCCATATAAGGGTTGGAACATGGGGTTTAACCATATATAAGGTGGAAAAACACTAATTGAGAGGGAGAAATCATTTTTGTATGGACTGTTATTGGGAGCCAAGAGATTTCATGAAAAAACAGCAGATTTGAAGCATTTTTGTCTTTTTTTTGTATTGAATGGATTGAAAAAAAATATTTGATCATTGGAGGTTGTTTATCTACATGTTACCAAGCTTTTTCATTCATTAAGTTTCTTTGTATTTGTGCTTTGTTGGTCATTTGAAAATTCTTTTAGTTTTGGACTGTTTGCTGTCCCGTTTTGGACAAGGGGCAAAGATGTGGACCTAACTCCACTTCCCAAAGTATGACCATCTGGGAATGGGGAATAGGTCCATGGAGATACCATTTTGTGAAAGGAGGAGCTCTCAAAGTGCTGGATTGTATTTTTAAGCACTTGCCCTAGGTGAGCTAAACTCATAGCCCGGTTAGAGGAAGCAAGTGACAGTTGGTTTAAAAATTGTAGGGGGTGTTCTCATGAGCCAAGAAGGCCATGGATGTGTTGAGGGATGTTTTACAGGTTTTTCCTAAGGTGGAGGAGTTCCCAAAGATCCAAAAAGATGATTTTTGAAGTGCAAGACCTCAAACTGGTCCAAAAACAAGAAAGAAGCCATTTTCAAGAAGTACGGTGTACGCACAGTACTATACCTTAAGACCTAGAAAATATTTGTGGGTTTTTGATTTACTTGAAGACTAATAGAAGATATTTTGGGGTTCTTTGAGATATTTTTTCTATTTTTGAATTTTCCTAAAAACTAGGAGGCTTAATTTGCAAAAAGGCTACAAGGCCTAGAAAATAAGAATCTAGAACTCGATGGGAACATGGAGCAATTTGATTGTTTCAGAGCTGGATTGCAATCCAAAGATGGAGTATTTTGAAGCCTTGAACCTCCTACAAATCCAAATTTAAGTGGATTGAGGAAGCCCTAGAGGTCCTAAGAGAGACCTATAAAGAGTTTCAAGCAAACTCAGAAGGTTACCAAGGAGGCTCCCTATCAGAGTGGCATCAGAGCCCAAGTTCAAGATTTGGGAAAAGAAGAAATAGTGCAGCTAGTGGATATTGCAGACCAAGGACTCAAGTGAGGAGTCTAGTGCATCAAGAAATATGGTGACCAATGCTGAATTGGCCAAGAAAGTCGATGAACAAGAAGAGGATAACAAGTTGCTGAGAGAGAGATTGGCTCAAATGGAGCAACTCTTGGATGAAGTACGAGCTAAAGAAGATAGTGTAAAGAACAACGTGGACTAGAAATAGGAAAAGGAAGCTAAGGGGAAGGAATGGGACTTAGATGAAGAGACACCTACCCCTGATCTAGTCTTACTTGAGGAACCCTTCTTGAAGGCACTCAAAGCTTTGAGTGGTAAAGCCTTGGAGGGTGTGCCATTTTTTAATTGACAAATGGATGCTGATTTGGTTTTAGCCTGGATAGACAGCCTTGAGAATCATTTTGAATGTGATGGGGTGACCGATGCTCAAAAACTCAAGGTGGCCAAGTCTAGATTACGAGGACCAGCACTTACCTGGTGGAAATTTGTTCAGAATGAAAGGGAGAAAGAGGGCAAGACTCCTATTGTGTCATGGAAAGGTATGTTGGCAATGTTCAAACAAACTTATCTCCCAGATGACTATGAAGTTCAAATGCATAGAAAGAGACAAAATCTCAGACAAAAAGACCTTGAAGTCCAAGCATATATAGAGGAGTTTCAGAAGTTATGTTTGAGGTCCAAGGTAATGGAGGATGAAAGCA
>MU227082.1:2056328-2073056 GCA_018584345.1 Thuja plicata
ACTCCATGTAAGGTCAAATCATCATTTTTCAAAGCAACATTTGCTAGAAAATCAGCCATAATATTCTTTGACCTTTCCAACCAGGTTATATTAAAAGCATCAAACATCTCAAGTTGATCCCAAACAAGATGTTTGTACATTTTAAATCTATCATTCTTCACTGCATATTTAGATCTGACTTGTGCTACCACCAACTCAGAGTCACCATAAACCTCTAAACATTTTATACCATGTTTGGTAGCCATTTCAAGTCCTAAGAATAAATCCTCATACTCTGCAGTATTATTACTACACTGAAAAGCTAGCAGAAATGAGTATTTAAAATTTGTACCTGATGGGGATATCAACAATACTCCTACCCCAGATCCCTCTTTAGAGAAAGCACCATCAAAGTACATTTTCCATAATCCATCTTCCTGCAAGATTGGTTCTTTATTCAAAAGGTCAACTTCTTGATTTCTATGCTCATCTTGTTGCATTCTGAAATTTTCCATGTCTATGTCAATGCAACAGTTCACATGAGTATCCTCATATTTTTCAATCATGTGGGGAGTCCGGCTCTCTCTCAAAAAATTGACATTCTCTCCAACAATATTGAAAGTAGAAAATGATAAATCATTTTGTATGCTACCACCCATTGAAGCACTCCACTTTCTTGATAACAACATGCCATAGTGAGGTGGTATGTCAACCATAAGAACATTCATTGTCATCACCACATCAGGGAAAAGTGCCAGTCTATAAGACATGGCCTCAATGGTACCAATTACAGGGACCTCCCTAGAATCCATAGCTCTACACCTCCCATAAGGTGTATCAACTTGTAGACCCATTGCCCTCATAATCTCAACTGGCATAAATGTATTAGAGGCTCCTGAATCAATCATACAATTCTTAAGCATTTTATCATTGATTATCAATGAAAGAAAAAATGGGTCCACCACCTTTGGAGAAGAAGTAGAATTTAAGAATATTTGAGGAATCTCAGATGTCAACATCTCATCCTCATTTCCCTTGACAGGTGGCCTCTCAGGTACATCTACTGGGTTTTGAACTTTTATTATAGGTACATTGTTTAATAATGACATCACTTTTTCCTTATGTTCTTTGGTCCTCATCATTTCCAAAAGTGGTACCTTAACTGTCATCTGAGACAAACATTGACCCATGTCTACTGGAGTATAACAAAAATCTGAATGTTTTGACTTATCAATGATAATTTCATTATCTTCACTGTGTTTCTTTTGAAATGACTCTTTCAACCTTTTATTTTCTATCTTTTGAATAGGAACAATTTTTTATTGACCTTTTTCACCTTCATCTTGTGTAACTTTTGACTCTACAGTTTTTGTGATAATCCTGACCTTGTGTTTATTTACATTTTCACTAGGTCCTTCTTTTTTCTGAACATACTTAGTGTCTAGTTTATTTTCCTTTATGAAAACACCTGAGGGCTGGCTACCAGCACCACCCACCACCCTGTTCCTTAAGTGGTAATTGCTTCTATCTTTATTTACTAACTCAGCAGTAATCCTCGCCTTTTCTTCATCTAAAGCTTTCCTTATGATTGGAAAATCCTAGCCATCTTGAGCATAGAATCTAATACTATCATCAGTTTCATCAACTTCACTATCAGATAAGATCTATTGATGGTGATTCTCAACCCTCCTTTGTGAAACACAGGAATCATAATTTTCCCCCTCACTGTTTGAATCAGTATCATGGCATGAATAAGTGTTAGTCATAATATGATCACACTGTTCCCCTTCATCATTTTCTTGTTCCTAATTCACTTTTAAATCTAAGGAAATGAAAAAAAAATCATGGTTATGAGGAGCCTCACAAGCTTCACACCATGTCTCCTCATTGCAGAAATGGACTGAATTTCTATGAAGGGGGTCTGGAGTCTTATTATCTATCTTTTCTTTCTTGGGTGTAATAATAGTCTTTCCATCTTTGAACTGAGTTCCATATGGGTGATTTTGAATTCTGTTCTGAGGATTATAGGTAGTATTGTAAGAAGATCTATTATGCTAAGGAGACTTATATTCTTTGTATTCTGGCTCTTTGAGATTACTCTTGCTAAACCTTGCATCATCTCTCCTATTTAATTTACTAGACACTCTTCTATTCATTTAAATATTGACTGCTATTTTATAAGCATCAATGAGTGTTGTAGTGTTTTTATCTCTCAGAGCATATCCCATCTTGGAATCAAAAGCATTTAAATAGGTTGCTAGACAAACCTTTTCATCTAGCTTTATCTTCTGAAATAGTTTATGCATGGCTCTTTGAAATCTTGTATTAAACTTAGTAACTTCTTCATTGTAAATTTTCTTGATATTATTGAACTCATTTAATAAAAAGCCTTTATTTGTTTTGTCTCCATACTAATCTTTAAACAACTCAATCAACTCATCCATGGAAACAACAGAGCCATTAGCAAGGCTTCTAAACCATTCTCTTGCATCCTCAACTAAGGACTGAATAAATAATTTCATTAATACATCTTCATGGGTGATATTTAGGTCATCTACAAAGTCGATGAACTTCCTTAAATGTGTTTCACAGGAAATCACATTATTACCAGCAAATTTTGGGAGCTTTTCTCCTATATCACCCACATCTTTAGGAAATGCATTAGGGTATCTAGGGATACCAATGAAATCAAACTGTTTATACCTCTCATTATGGAGTGGTTTCCTTTGAAAACTATCATCTTCTTTAGCCATAGTAGCTTTTCCTCTACAAGATGTATTATTCTCTGGTCCAAAATAAGAATACCTTGAAGGTTGTAAAAAAACAATTTTTTTCTTCATTTCAATTGTAGTAGCTTCCATTTGGGCTTTCTCCAACATTTTTTCCATGGTTTCTTTTTCAATTCTCAATTTTTCTAAATCAATTTCTAATTTTGACATTTGTTCAACCATAGGCTTCTAAAATTTAGGTTCTTGATCTCTATGTTCACCCATCTTTTGTTTTCCCTTATTTATTTGTAAAATAGAAGCTTTATGAGTGAATGGTATTTCTTTATTTTTCTGAGACTTCTCTGTTTCTTTTATAGTTTGGTTTTTTGGAATTATTTTTCTATTGTTATCAAGAGCCTTATGAACATTTCTTTTCTTTCTCATTTCTCTTTCCTTTTTCATTTGTTGAACTAAAGCAAGCTACTTCAAAATCAACTTCTCTTCATTGGCTAGCATATCAGAAGGGGCATCTTCTGAATCTGAACTAGGTGTAGTAATCTCTTCTCTTTCATTTGAAGTAGAAGTGAGTGGGGGTGTGTCTAATACTCTTTCAGCATCCTCCTCATAGTCTGAAGTATTTCCATCATGAGAGTGCTGAATAGTATTCCTATCATTCCTGATATTTGTTTTTTTGAGCTTTTAAAGGAGTTTCATCCATATCAACTTGATTTTTATTTTTCCTCCAAGAGGCTCCAACCCTTCAGGATGATGGGATTCTTTCATGTAATACCCTTTCTGGGTCACTTCTTACTCTTGACCTAGTATTCATTCTGTAAGACATTTATTTGTTTTGCACTAATCACAGAGATGTTCCTTTCAGATTCGCCACCCAAAAAACTTGGGATGAATACTTATCAAGATGGTATCTTACTAGTAACCACACATATGGCTTGAAAAAAAGTTTAAAATTTTAAGTGCCAGATATTTGGATTACCTGGATGGGCCAACTCAACTACAATAAAATTTCAAATCTGTAAAACACCAGAGATTTTTGAATACTTCAACAAGACTTTACAATCTCTACTCCCCAGTAGAGTCACCAATTTGTTAGGGATTTTTCTTGTATGAATCATAGTGCTTGAAATGACTACTTGAAAACCATGCCTTCTAATACTGATTCAGAGACAAGAAAAGCTTAATTGCTAAGGACTGGATAAGGTCCTTCTTCATTTTTGAGCTCCACATATACTCAGGTAGGTTTTACCTTTTATGATTATTGTTTACACAGTATGTTATAGTGTGGACATTGATTTACTATGTACTTTTGTTAAACCAACTAATAAATTGCTTTGCAAATGACCAAGCATAACCAGATGCAAAATTTAACCATACAAACCATGGTCTTAAATATAGTAAAAATCAGTGATATAAGGAATTTCATCCTTCTTCCTTTTTATGTAGGAGGGATAACCTAATGATTCACTCTTCAAGGAATCACTAAAGTAGACACTATCCTACTGACATGACTTCTTACTGAGTTCAGTTTGTTTATTCTTAGTAACAAGATTATTTTAATTAAATTGTTTTTGATGCCTTGAAATGACTTGGACGATAATGGGTTATCAGACCAATTTCTGGACCAGTGCCTATCCTTTGGGTTACAGAGTCAATAAACTAAGATTTCATAGAAACAAAATATAGTAAGTTGCCTTACAACCCACATGCAATTCAGATAAGTTTCTTTACAAATTACCTTGTTACCTTTAAACGATTGTATCAAATCTTTAAAAAACCATTATGCTCCCTGAAACTACTCACAAAAATTAGTTCTTTCCTTGAAAGAAACTTGCAAGCAATTAGATAGCTACCTAATAACTAAAATGCTTTAGAATGCCTTGCAAACTTAAACATAAAAGAGCATACACAGATAATAAAGAGATAGCAATTGAAGAGAGTAAAATTGTCATATTTTATTTATATGATCCAGCTTTCATACATGAAAGATTTTTGTAACTTCAAAAGATAGACAGAAGTTCAGAACATCTGAATTCTACAATATATTTTTTCTCCTTTCCAAAAAATTCCAACCTCAAAGACCCTTTACAATTACAACTCTTTTTCTATATAAAGGTTTATGACCATCTTGGAATCCCTTGATATTTAGGATGCAACAAGCTTCGGATGGTCATAGAAAACCTAAGCCTAAAGTTATAAGAGAGACAAAAAGAAAGAGAGAGAAGAAGTGGTGGAATGACCAAGTCAAAAAGATAGAAATAGATATTGTTTGTTCTTCTCCGAATCTAGCGACTTGATCTGATAGTGTACATAGTAGATGGCAGTAGTTATATTGAGTCTGGATGACCGCGATCTTAGATTTACCTACATTCTCCTTTTGCAATAACTGTTCTCTTTGTCTTCAATGGTGAAGTACCAAGTAGTCATCCTTATTCATTGTCTAGAATTTCTTCCTCTACTATTGGCTTCTTCTTGTTGGGTGTAGACATCACCTCCCATGCTTTCACTTCATCATCCGATGGCCACTTAAAGTCTTAAGTACTCTATACTTGCACCTTTTGTCTATCCCATCTAGCATTAGTGATATTCTTGACATCTAGCAGGAATTTGTTGATGTCAGTCTCTGCTTTGAAAGCTTCATCCAATATTTTATTGAATCCTTCAATATCAACATCTTCTCCCAAGAGAAATGCCTCATCACTAGTCATCTTGCTGTCGAATTCATTCTTCCAGGCATCTACAGCCTTTACTTGATCATCATCTCCCCTTAAGGAAGGAATAAACTTATTAAAATCATTTGAAAAGAGGCTCAACTTAGCCTCTATCTAGTTTAATTTACCTTTAAAGAATGAGAGAACACTATTAACTCTTTTGATCTCATCTTCAACTTCAGTTACTATTTCAGGAAAATCTGGTCTTATGGCTTGTAAAGATGCTAACTTTTCAAATAAATTTTCCCTAGCAGACCATTTAGTAAAGTAAGGGTTTAAAATGGCAAGATAACCCATTACCTTAGTATGCAAAGCCGGAAACTTATTGTATGCATTGAGTACAACATTAGTTTTATCCTTTAGAATCTCAATTCTATGTTGTAGTATACCCTTCAATGCTTTCAAAGCAATTGCATTTCCCTTTTCTTCATTAGCTTCTTATTCAACAGCCTCCTCTGATTTAGGCTTATCTTCAATTTGCATTGGTGGTAGGTGTGCAGGTACATATACCACCTCAAGCTTTGTTTCCAATCCTTCCATTACTTTCTTTTTCATCTGATCTCGCTGGTACAATTGTATGTGGCACATCTCCCTATCCTTAGACAATGCACTTGTCTCTTCTAACAAGGTGCTACACCTTTCAGACAATTGTTTAGTCTTGTCTTCATTCAAGTGATCCCAATGTGTAATGATTTGGGATATTTCTAAATCCCCTGTATTCTATACAGACCAGACCATTTGATTGCCCACCATATTTTCTTGAATATTTACCAATTGGGGCTTTTGGTATTTTGGGCACAGGCTCCACATTGCAAAAGCTTGAGATTTTGGACTATACCCAAATCCTTTTATTACATCTCCCATTTGGACCTCACTAGCCATTTAGAGATCTGGCTATTTTCTGATTTGGTCAATGATGAAGGTAGAGGCCAAATCCCATCCCTCAGCCAACAGTATTCCACTACCTAGCACCATCTTCCTGGTTTCCTCAAGTGAAATATCCTCATTTTTAGGGTCATAAGATTGTAAATCCACTAGGGCTTCATTTGTTATTGTCCCTTTTCCATCCACTATCAATTGGGATCTGATCTTCTCTGTCTTATGTCATCTAAGGAAGTCTTTAAACTCCTATATTTTGAAAAAGCTGTCATCATTTAAAATTTTTTGTTGACGAATCAATATCTCATTAACACAGGCCTTAAGTGGTAGCTCAACACTGTCATCCAAATCAGGTTGTTGCTTCTTGCCTTCCCTGATTGATTTCCTTAGGTTATGGTTATATAACGTATTCCCTAGTACTAAGTCCCTGGCCTTGTCCTTTTTCTTTCTTTGTCCTTCAACTAAAGGTTGACCTACTTCCAATTTCTGCCTCTTTGAAGCAGGTTCCTCTACATCATCTGGTTGGGTGGCCAATGTTAAATCAACAATGTGGCACTCAGCTCCTTTGAGTTGTGATATTTTAGCTACATCTTGTTGTGATGCTTGTTGTGGTGAAGGATACATAGTAGGACGTGCATAATCAATGTCACTACCACTATCATATTCAGACTCTGAATGATCAGGTGTCTAAGCACCTTTCTTGTCAAGCACTATATCAAGTTTCTCTATTAGCACATAATAGTTGTCTATCATGGATTTGATCCTATCAAAATATGGGAGGTCAGGGTAAAAACCCCCAAAATATAGCCCATTCCTCTTAATTTATCTTTCAAGATTCAACAATTCTTGAATCGTGACTCTTCTTGTTTGAATTTCATCCTCATCTAGGATGTTCCTTGTTGTATCTTCTTCCATGAACTCACAATGGACATTAGTATTGGGGATTGTAGGTGTATATAATTTCCTAACCCCTGTCATGAAGCCCTTTGGGTCAATATATCTATAAGGGGCTGCCCCCATTCTGCATCCTTCTAGCCAGTGACTCACTGCATCAATAGCACCTTTGCCAATTTTGAAGTTGAAAATCCTGAATTGCCTAGGGGTTAGAGTCCCCTTCTTGTGTGGTGCAAAGTGCTCGTTATCTATTAACAATAGCTACCATATGAACTCCATTGTAGCTACCCTTGCTGGTACATGCTATGGTAAGAGATGAGGTGGGTGACTACACCCATATACCCTGATAATGGTATAATTCTCCTCCAAGAAGAAATCACCCCAATTATGCTTTCCAGGCCAGCTATCTATATAATCACAGGGCCTGAGCAGTTGTATAACCTTCAATGAGACTCTTGTCCTACTGACTCTAAGACTTTGTACTATTGGATACACAATCCAATTCTAAAAAGCACAATAATCACAGTCCTTGGAGGTTTAATTCAAAACCCTCACTTAAAATTGGAGAGGATTAGGACCTTCCTGGTCAATCCTTTGTGGGGCCAAATTGTTGGTGTCCATGATTACAAAATTGAAGTACAGCAGGAGATGCATGAGCATGGAATAGTGAAGGAATTTGGGCTCCTTCTCCTTGGGGTCCTTCAACTTTTTCTTGGTTGCAATGAAACCCTCATGCATCTCATAAATTATATGTTGTATGTAATCATAATTGGTGTTTGAATGCACTTCTTGTAAGTCTAGCACCATCATCAGGATGCCAGCATTGATTTTCTCTGCATCTCCATCTATCCCTAGCACTCTACATAGGGCATAGGAGATATATTTAATGTAGAAGTTTAGATTCTTGTAATAATATGGGCTTGGGTCAGCCATAGGATCTAAGTACTTTCTCACTTCTTTCAACATGTGTTTCTGCAATAAGCCTTTAGCAGTACCAGGCTTCAAACTATACCTCTTCTCCTACTTTGTCATGTCAATTTTAGTAGACATGGTGCTAAATAAGCCAAAAGCCTGCATGAATGAATTTATGTTTAATATTAACAGAGTAGTGCCATCATCCCTTCTGACTATTTTAAACAAGACATCATAATGATTGGCCAGTTCTAAGAACAAGTCTACATCTATGTAGACATCAGGGACAATTAATCTAGCTAGACCACAAGTCCAAGGGTTTGATACTGGGATAGCCTTATCAGAACTTTTATAGAAATAATTAAACAATGAGAAACCTGTTGTCCCTAGAGTATCAGCATCTCTGATATTGTGATAGTCATCCAAGAGCACATTTGCATTTTCTCTCTTATTTTATGTAGAACTAGGAAGTAACCTGAGGAATTCATAAGAAAAACTTGCCTTTCCCTTTTTCTCTTCCTCACTTCCTCCACTTGCGAAAGAAACACTAACAGCTCCACTCATACTTGCAGTGCCTTGAATCTCTTATTCCTTATCAATATTGAAACAAATCTATTTTTGAGATTGGCTGACCATCTTGTGGACAATTTTTTGAAACTTAGAACCTATTGATCAACACTGAAAATACTGCAAACTGAGAAAAATATCTCTTCTCTCTGAAAAATTAACAACTTGGGCTCTGAAATCTGAAAGCATGGTGAATGAAAATGAATGCACCATCAAATCCTTATAGCCATCATTCAAAGTACACAGCTCATAATTTGGAAACATCAGTTCTGTCTTTAATTTGACATACTATGAACTTGAATGAAAACCTAGCCGTAGTTCCATGAGCTTGATAGGAAATCAAATTTTTAAAAGTGAATCCTTTGAACAACCTTACAACATTCAAAAGGGCTGACATGTCACACTATGATTTGCTAACTTTCTTACATCTCAACTACTCTTTTTGCATAGTAATCAAAATACAAGCCAGTGATTGGTTACCGAATGATTCATACTATCACATCAGAAACTACCACTATTTTTTAGATTTTGGGATCGAGCGATTGTGCGACTACACATTATCTCTTTTTTGCAGACCCCTATTACTAACCCATAGTTTATCTCGAGACATTGCGACAATATACTTTCTTTCCTTTAGCTACCCCAAGTCACCATCTAGCGATCACGTGACCCTGCAAAAATCATAGTCGCGCATAGTTAATACTAACTCATTATCTTTTCTGAGACCTTGCGACTAACCGTTACGTTTAACCCTTCACAGTTATCTATTAGTCGCTAAGTGTTTTCATTTCATCTCAAGACTATGCGACTATACCTAGTCACCCGATCGCAGAATATAAAACCTTAGTGTTAAATTTTATCATGACAGGTTCTATGTGCCCTTTTTTCTGATCTGATGACTGCGTGACATACCTTAATCACCAAGTCAGGAGGACTTTTCCCTTCAGGAACTTTTGTTCTTAGACTTTGCAACTACCGTTAGATCTCTTGATCTTTTTATCCGACAGCCATCGTCTCATCGCCAAATGTTCTTGTATACCCTTAAATCTTTCTCAGACATCGTGACACAAGGAAAAGCACTTAGTCTCATTATCACTGAGTCCATTTTCTCCTTCTGGTGACCGTGCGATAAAAATTTAATATCCACTCACCTTATGACACATGTCACAAAGTCATTTGTTCACTTACTGCACAATGGAAAACTGGGTCATCATTCTGTTCTTGGCGACAACCCAACTATGCTTTGTGCTAAACCTCAGACGGTCAGTCGCAAAGTCTCGGTCAAAATATCTTAACCACTGGTCCTTCTCAAGACTACACGACTGAAGGCTTTGCCTAACTTTTAAACTTGGATCTTCTTAGTGATAATGCGACATGAGGTAATCGTGAATTCTGAAGACATTTTAATAACTGTTGAGAGTTTCTTGCGATTACCCAACTGATCAGTGGGTCCCCTCTGCATAATTCTTTATTGCAAAGTTATTTTTTGACCACACGACATGAAGAGATTGTAGAGTCTTGTAATGCCAAAGGAATATACTGAATTTAAATGAGACCATGTGACAAAAGCAAATTGCCAAGTCGGGAAGGATTAGGGAATATTCACTTGAAGTAAAGAGACAAAGTGATTTGATTAAAACACATGACTTAAGTGGACTGAAAAAGCAACAATGAAACAAAAGCGACATGACTTAGGGTTTGTTCTTCAACTTTTAACACTTGGAAGGCTTAGGTTTTTAGGGTTTTTTGCAAATTGAGACAGGTTCAAACTTGAAAACCTGAAAACTTGACATAGGTAAACCAAAAGGAAAGAGATGTAGTTGACTTAAAAACACCAGATCATAGAGAAAATAATATAGAACCAGGAAAACTGCCAAAACAAGAAATACAACCAACAGTCACAATGTCCCATTGAGAAAGGATATAAGATGTTTCAGTTATTCAAAAAATTATCATTTTTGAAAGCCAAAATTAAGGAATGGAACCATAACACTTTTGTTAATATATTCTCAGTGAAACGAGATATTCAGCAGCAGTTGGAATTTTGGAATGAAAATGTCCTTCTTCATGGGCTAGACTAATAGACTTATGCAAACCTTAAAGAATTAGAAGGCAAATTGAATGAGACTTTGCTCAGGGAAGAAATATATTGGCAGCAGAATTCAAGGGAACTTTGGTTGGCAGAAGGAGATAGGAATACTAGTTTATTTCATGCCTCTG
Organism: Thuja plicata; assembly: GCA_018584345.1. Classification (NCBI taxonomy): domain Eukaryota; kingdom Viridiplantae; phylum Streptophyta; class Pinopsida; order Cupressales; family Cupressaceae; genus Thuja; species Thuja plicata. The sequence goes on from MU227082.1 coordinate 2,067,214, forward strand.
CTAAAGTAAGTAGACAGAAAAAAGGCTATTTTTAAAATTAACATTGTCCATAATATCAGTCTCTCCTCAAAGAAAGATATTCAGACTGAAGCAGTCAAGTTCTTTCAAGACCTCCTCTCTTCCCTGAATGAGCATCCAGAACTTTCTCAGACTGATTTACACTATATTCCTTCCATAGTCACAGAGTTGGACAATAATTTCTTGCTCCACCCTTTCTCTATAGAATAAATCAAGTCTTCGGTGTTTTCCATGAAGCCGGATAAGGCTCTGGGCCCAGATGGGCTTACCCCCTTCTTTTTCCAAAAATGTTGGGAGTTTATGCAGTTTGAGATTTGGGAAGTAGTAGAAGAGTCTAGAAGGCATTCTTCTATGTTCAAAGATTTTAATAATACACTTATTACATTGATTCCCAAAGGACCGCATCCTAGCTCTTTTGCTAATTATAGACCTATTTCATTGTGTAATATGATCTATAAAATCATTACTAAATCTATTTCAGCCCGCCTTGGGAAACTTCTCCCCAAGATTATCTCACAACAACAGGGGGGTTTCATTCCTAGGAAAGACACAGTGGAAGGGGCCATGATAGCTCATGAATTTCTTCACTCGATCAAGATTCAGAATCTGCAGGCTATGGTTCTAAAACTAGATATGATGAAAGCTTATGACAGAGTTAGTTGGTATTTTCTCAAACTGATTATGGAAAAAATGGGTTTCAATCCAAAATGGATCAAATGGATTATGGCGTGCGTAGAAGGGGCTAATTTTTCAATTCTAATTAATGGCTCTCTGGCCGGCTTCTTCTCCTCATCTCATGGTATTAGGTAGGGGGACTCTCTGTCTCGATTCCTCTTCATTATCATGGTTGAGGGTTTAAGTAGACTCATCACATATAAATAGGTGCAAGGAGTCCTAAAAGGGATCTCATTGCATAACTCACAACTTTCAGTCACCCACACCCTTTTTTCTGATGATTCTTTGTTATATTCTAAAGGTTCCCTTAACGAAGTAGTAGCCATTTTGGATATATTGACATTCTACTATAAATTGTCAGGGAAGAAACTTAACACCTCAAAATCTAAGGTATTTTTCTTCCAGGTCCCTAAGGTGACTCAAGTGATTATCATAAGTCTATTAGGATTTGATGTGGATAACATCACCAGTAAGTACCTGGGTATCCTGCTTTTTCAAGGCTCAGGTAAGGCTACCTTATGGGACAATATTTTTAAATCTATTGCAGATCACATCTCAGCTTGGAAAGCTAGATGGCTCTCACTCGCAGGTAGGATCCTCCTTGTTAAATCAGTTCTCTCCTCTATTCCTAACTAAATAATGTCTATGCTGAAGGCTCCTAGGGGAGTAGTGGATAAAATTAGAAAGAATCTCAAAGATTTCATTTGGAAAGGTAATCTAGATGGTTCCTTGAAGATTCCATTAGTCTCATGGAATAACTTATCTTTCCCTAAATACTGCGGGGGGGTAGGGATTCATGACATGAACTCAAGGAACTTAAGCTTAGGGGCCAAACTAGCCTGGAAGATATATTAAAAACCAGATTCCCTTTGGGTGAGAATCATCCACCTTAAATATTTGGACTCGGCTAATCCTACTCGCATCTTCACTATCAGAAATCCTCCTTCAAGCTCTATTATGTGGAACTTTGTTCTCGAGTGTGATCAAGTGATTCTTCATCACCTTTCTTGGATCATCAACTCAGGAGATCGAGCAAATTTTTGGGATGATTCATGGAATGGCCAGCCGCCCATTTCTTCTACTACAGGCTTAACTTGTTTAACCAAACAAGTATTTCAATAGGCATGGGGATGCCAGGTTAACAATTATTTTGAGATTCCTTCTCCTCAGTCAGCAAGCAGATTAGTGTGGAGAGATTTTTCACGGTTGGACATTCCTCGGGACCAATTCATATGTCTTAAAGATCAGTTGGAATAAAGGTTACTATATGTTAATCCTTCTTCTGATAGACTCATCTGGTCAGCTACACCAAATGGTATTTATTCAGTTAAGCTAGGTTATCGACATTTGAAATAGCATGGATTACACCTGAAAGAACCTATTTTTAAATTTTGTTGGTACCTGACTGTACTCCCTAAGGAAGGATCTTTTCTCTAGTTGGAAATCCTTAGCAGAATCCTCACTAGTGATCGGCTCCATAGACTTGGCATTTCTGAAAATTTTGTTTGCATTCTTTGCAAACCTAGTCAGGAGAGTGTTAATCATTTATTTGCCTCATGCCCCTTTTCTCTGGAAATTTGGTATTTTATTTTGGGTAAATTGGGTTGGCAGGGTCCCCTATCTGAATCACTTATTGGCATTATTGAGCAGTGGCCACTTTTATATAGAGACTCTTTCTTTGGCCATATTTGGAGGGTCATCCCAGTAGCAGTCACCTGGAGCATATGGTGGGAGAGGAATAAGGGGAACTTCAGAAAAGAATTCTGCTCATATGTTCAAGTTTGTGAGCTTGCAGTTAAATCAATTTCAGAAATGGTTAATTCATTTTCTTTCAGATCCAAATCCCTATCCTCCATGTTCACATCACAAGACACTAAAATCCTTAATGAGTGGGTCTCTATAACTATCCTTTTTAAAGGGGTCCTCCTTGGTAAGAAAACAAAATCAGATATTTGTAAGGATATCAAGTGGATACCTCTAGACAAGGGCTTCATTAAGTTAAATTTTGATGGGGCCTCAAAGGGTAACCCAGGGGAATCTGGAGTTGGTTTTATCTTAAGAGACTCTAATTTGATAGTAATTAATACTGTTAGCTCTAAAATTCCAATCGGTTCTAATAATATTACAGAGGTGAGGGCTTTATTTTTGGGCATATTAGCTGTTGCTTCTCAAGGTATCAAACATATCCATATTGAAGGAGATTCCCAAATTATTACTTTGGCTCTCTCTTTGCAAAGTTCATCTAACTGGGAGATAAATTATATCTTGGAGAATGCCAAAAGAATTCTCACTCAGTTTATAGAGTTCAATATTTCCCACTGTTATAGAGAAACGAATGGGCTAGCAGATTGGTTGGCAATTCAAGGAGCTAGTTTAAAAACTAGTGTTATAATTTGGAATGGTGTTAACCTGACTAAGGCTTTGATTATGGTCAAAGGACCTGATTGGTATAGCATGGAGGTTTGCTCAATTAATACAATTTAAGCTTTGAATTGTGGGTCGAGGAATGGGTGGGAATTAAGATTTGTGTTTCTTTTATAATATGTGTCCATTTTGTTCGTCTTCTCTCCGATGATGTTGTCCTTTTCAGCATATTGTTTTGGCATGTAGTCCACCTGTGTGGAATGGTACTACATAATTGGCACTCATTGGGAGGGTACATGGCTCCTGTTTATCTCATGTATAGTTAGATCCTCAAGGACATGACATCATTGCATTTTTTGGCTCCTAGATTCCCACATGTGTACTTGGATCCTCATTTAAGATATGAAATTTTTAGCTTGTCAAATCATTGCCTTCAACAATCTAGCCTCTACCAAAATTGTACGTATGATGACATTGATTTATTATACTTTTTGGGGTCTGCTTTAGTTTTTCTGTAACTTGGGTGGTGTGACGCCAACACTAGATTGATATCTATCTTCGCGTGAGATGAATTAACAGAGGATTTTATTAGTTTGTACATGGTCATGTGTTGGGATAATTGCAAATGTGCACACATCATCAATTTTAAGTACAATTGTTGGGCACTCATGATGGTTTTAAGGCTATTCAAGTGGGTGGGAATAGAGTATTTAGTTTTTGCTAGTTGAGGTGGTGCCTTGTTTTTCAGAAACTTGGTTGTGAAGCCAACATATGTGGTACGGGCTCTCTCCATATGAGCTAAAAGTTTCATTTCTTTTTGAGATATTGATTATATATACCTCTCAAATAGTTCAGATCCCTTATATTTATTCCTTTGCTTGTCTGGCTTTGAGTGTGGATTCAACACTTTGAGTGGTAGTGTGGTGGTTTCCGTAGTGTTTTTCTTGCAGTATGGAATAGTGTCCTTTTAACTTTCACATCCGCATTCCAAGTTTAGATTGGGAGTGTCCTGTTGTAGATGATGACCCTCACCAACAAATGAAGGTGGCTTTCAGGGCCCTTCCACAAGCTATCTTGGACATGGTGTGTACTTTCATTGGAGAAGATGTTTTGTATCCTTCTTCACCCCGCAACATTCTCCATTCTCAGGTGCTTTCTATCTTTCTATCCAACTTTTATGACCTCACCCTGGACTATATTCCTTTCTTGGAAATGGCAGATAGGATAGTTAATCCCAATTTTGTGTCTATTGGTATCATTCATAAGTCCATTTTGAGGTACAATCTGAGACAATCACAAGCATTGGTAGGAGGATTATTTACCCCAAATAGGTTAGATAGAGATCTGGAAATTGTTAAGCTTTATAATTCCTTTAAGCTCAACATTATGGTGAAGGACTCAGCAGCCTTTAGGAGGAGCACAGGCCCTTTGGTGGAATTTATTCCCACTACTATCATGGCGGATGCATATAACTTGTTCGATAGCATGGCCATTATTCTTAATTATTCAAAAGATGGTGGTTTGGATGTACCAGTTGTACGAACTTTGCATTCTTCACCTTCTTCATCAGAATTAGTATCCTCTAGCCACCAATGCAAGTGTCCATGCCACTGTCATGGAAAGGTTAAACCTAGGTAACGGGTTTCAGCAATATCCTTTTTGGGGTTTCTAAGATATTTACGAATATATCAGATTTTTGGTATATATACTCGATCGGATTTTGAGATATATATTCTGGACTTTTGTTGTGATCATACCAATTAATTGGGGGACATATTAAATAGGGAATGCTGATATACTGTTGGGTTCTCTAAATTTTGTCAGATCAGGGCTTGGATAGTTATTTTGTTCTATTTACATTCTGGGTAGTTATTTCGAGGATCGGCTTCTTTTTGACATTTTATATCATGGCGTATTTTTGAGCCAATTATATAGGTGGGGCTATCATAAATTATGGATCTATATGGTTGTATTTGTAATGGCAATGAAGGAGGGTTTTCTTTTCTGTTTCTTTCCCTCTTGAGCCTTTGAAACAGATTTATACATTAATAAAAATTATAATGGCTCAGCCATTTTTGCCAAAAAAAAAATGATTACTATATGCTACATAATCATTTTGACAAATATTTATTCTTGCAACAAGTTAGATGGATCACAAAAGAAGAAAACACATGTGTGAAGGTAAAATTAACCCCTTTGCAAAATTAAATCCTAAACCTTAATCTAATTGGACACTAAGACAATTGAAACACTTAACACTTAACAACCTACATTTAATTGTTATAGTTTAATTATGATACATAGTTCAATTATAATTAATAGCAAGGATGCAGTTGGGATTAAATTAGAGTTACAATTTAATTAGGGTTAGAATGCACTCAAATTGAACCCTAAAACTAACACTTACCACAATCAAACCCTAATCCTAAAACAAGTTGAATATTAACCCAACTATAAACAAAATTGTACCTTAATGCTAAAGGTAATAGGACCCTATACCTAATCTTAATTAAAACTTAAACATAAAAAATTCTGAAATTTATATTATATAGAATAAAATATATAATAATATTTAGAAAATTATCTTATTACAACATTTATAAAATAAAATTATATTATATAGTAAATTATGTAATTTAATTCTTAGGACTTGCCCCTCCCAATGCTACTAGCTATATATAAAGAAATCTTAGAGATATCGAGGCTTTAATTTACTTTTAAAAAGATTTCACATTTAAAAATTAAAGCCTAGATATCTCTTAGATTTCTTTATATATATATATATA
>MU227082.1:2073140-2085388 GCA_018584345.1 Thuja plicata
TATATATATATATATATAGCTAGTTTTAAATTAATTGCAAGATAGGGCAGTACGCATGTTATTGTTGAATGAGAAAAAGTTAGATAGTGTTAATTGATATTTGGTCTTTGTCGTTAGATAAATTCTGGATTTGAGTGCTTCTTTTGAGTCTGTTTCTTTTATGTCAAATTTATATTGATCATTTGAGTCTATCTAAATAATAAGGACAGGATATCTTTGTCTTCAAATTGTGCTCAATTTTTAAAGAAGTTAGTTATAAAGGATAGGATTGTGTAACTGGTTATGTCTATTAGAAGTTCTTTCTTTTTTGTCTTATTTATGTATGATTCTAAATTGTAATATTTATCTTAATGTATTTTGTTATATATTTGGTTGACAACAACCATATAAATTTAATGGGTCTATCCTTGTAATGTTAAAACCATTATAGTATGCATTGTATTGTTATTTCTCTTATTCTACTTGCTGTAGGCTATACTATTGCATTCAGTTTGCACAATTTGTGAATTAGTTTTCTGACAATCAACCAATCTTTAGTCACTATTTTTTTCTATTATAATATTTGTAATGTTTAAATATTTATTTATGATATAAATTACTTATCTCCTTTTTGATTGGTTCAATTGATTTGGTGTTATAGGACCCCTTTTTTCGGAGCTTCAACAAATTTGGTTTTTTCCTTATAGTTTTTAGAATAGTTTTGTAATATTTGTAACATAGATACTATATTTTATATTTTATATTTTTTAATATAAACATTTATTTTCATTAAAAATTTCAATTATTTATAATGTATAACTATTATATATTTAAAATTTCACTATATTATATTTGTAATATATATAATTCATAATTTATAATGTATAACTATTATATATTTAAAAATTTACTATATTATATATTTTTTTGTATTAAATATAAGTATATCAAAAAGATGAAAACATCAAGAGATCCAAATGAGTTACGAAGGCAGAGCCTTCCCACAGAAGTACAACAGAATCAAGAGTACATAGATCAAAAGATTACAATATTCAAAATGAGCATCAAAATGAAAAGAGAAAGATAGGCTATAGGAGGCAGAAATCCATGGCATCAGCCCAAGTGGTCCAGCCCTTATCCCCGTCCATCCAAGTGACCTTCTTCTTATCTTGTATTTGGGCCAGCATGGCAAACTCATCTTTCTTTGATTTCTTGTTCCTCTTAATTTCTTTGTTGTGCTTTTGCAGAGTCTTCTCAAAATTTAGCAGATTGTCTAGGTTGTCCCTCCACTCATAACCATTCTCAAGTTCAAAAAAAAAGAAGGTAGCATGTCTGGTCTGGAGAAACCTTCTCAGCTTCTCTTTGTCCATCATCATGGTGGTGTGAACCTGCAAGTAGATATTAAGAAATGTGAGTTTTTTAGAAAACTCAGTAAGGACCCTGGGATAATCTTCAAATCTTTCTTCATTCCTGCACTTCCAAATCTTCCATAAGATGTAAGAGGTTAAGATATTCCAGAAAATGTTAGCATCGTTCTTAAGCCCCATAATATGACCAGTAAAAATTTCAAAAATAGATATGCATATAGGATAAGTAGTGCCAAAAAGGTTCCATATAGACCTAGCAAAGGAACATTCAAAGAAGATATGTCTGTTGGTTTTAGGAAGGTTACAAAACTTACAACAATTATCCTCATTGTTATTCTCCTGATAGGAAGCCTATCCAATAAAAACAACCATTTAAAACATTTAACTTTAGGTTCAACACAACATTTCCATAAAACTTCAAAGTACTTTTTCCAAGAACAATTATCCAGAGAGGAATACCAATTATTATTAATATGGTCAACGATGGCACCATCATAACCAAGTATCTTGTATATGTTCTTAGCTTTGATCTTGGATAGGATGGTCCCATCCGACTATTTAAATTTCAAGAATCTGTCAGAGTCTGTGTTACAAATGGTAGGGAGTTTTTTAGTAGCTTTGAGGATCATGTTATAAGTCTTTTTTTGAGAAGCAAGAATATCATAAGAGCTTCTAATGTTTTCCCAGCTAAGAAGTTGGTCATGCTCAAGGAGATTAACGAACTAAGAGATATCTTTATTAGACCAAAATCTAGTAGAGATGCCTTGGGACATGGCCGGAGGTTTGCTGGAAAGATGAAGGTTCCACCAAATGGACCTTTCACCATAAATGTTGGTGGCGTCATGAAAGTACTTGTTAGAGATAAATTCTCTAACATGATTCTAGGCCTTCCAAATTGACTTGAAGACCTCAGAACCTTGAACATCAATGGGAAAGTTACCCATGACCAAGTCAGTATAAGGGAGGCTCTTCCAGGACTTAGTGTTCTTAGGGCATCCTCGCTCAATATTATTCCTAACAAGGACCTTCCATGGCGTCATGCCATCCATGGAGTGAAAAATCCATTTGGCAGCAAAGGAAATTCCTTGAAGCCAAAGATCTTTCAACCCTAATCCCCCAAGAAGCTTACAGTTGAAGCACCATTTCCAATTAACAGCATGTGCTTTTTTAATGCCTTTTCCATCTGACTAGAGAAAGTTCCTAACAGTTTTCTGAATCTCAAAAATTTTGTAGTTGTTAAACATCCAAGAAGAGGAGTAATATATGTTATAAGAGGATAGGATCTTCTAGGAGACTTGAAGTCTGCCAGCCAAGAAGAGGGAGCAGTTATGCCATTTGTCAAGTTTGCTAGTGATTTTCTCTTTAACCCAAAGCCACATGTCTTTAAGAGAGGGGTTAATGGAAAAGGGAATGCCGAGGTATCTAACAATCTTTTGAGGGCCTCCCCATTGAAATTCATAATTATTAAACCAGTCTGGTGGTTTCTCCTCCCAACCAAGACAAATGGATTTGGAGCGAGAAAGTTTAGCAGCATACATATTGCAGAATAGGTTAAGTTTAGTTTGAAGGGATTCAAAGTTGTCCACAGTAGCTTCAAAGAAAATGGTGGTATCATCAGCGAATTGACTATTAATGAGAACATCCTCATTAGGCAGAAAAATACCTTTCATAGTCGGGGACAAGGTATTGTCCCTAAGAAGGTAGAATAGGGCATCAGAAGCAATAGTAAATAGAGAAAGTGCCAGGGGGAACCCCTACCTAATAGACCAATCGAGAGGGAAGGAGTCAGAGAGAGAACCATTAACCCTAAGAAGGTAGAATAGGGCATCAGAAGCAATAGTAAATAGAACAGGCGCCAGGGGGAACCCCTACCTAATAGACCACTCGAGAGGGAAGGAGTCAGAGAGAGAACCATTAATGTCAATTAGGGAATAGGCATCATGAAGAAGAACCTTAACTACTTTACAGAAGAAGGTAGGAAAGCCAAAAGCCTCCAGCATCATGGAGATGAAGTTCCACTCAACTCTGTCGTAAGCTTTTTCAAAATCTAACAGGATGATGGTAGATTTTTGATGGGAATGATTAGCCTAGTGCATGGCTTCCCAACTAGTAATGAAGTTTTCTAGAATGTACCTACCTTTAATAAAACCCATTTGGGTAGAAAAAATCAGTTTGGGAAGAATGTTGACAAGTTTGGTGGCCAAGATTTTGGCAAGGATTTTGTAGGAGACATTTAGAAGCGTTATGGGTCTCCAATTCTTGATGAGGGATTTATCCCCATCCTTGGGGATAATTTTTATAATTCCCCTATTTATGGAGTTACCGAGAGAACCACGAGAAAGAACCTCCAAATATATCTCAAGGAGGTCCTTGGAGATCCATTTTTGGTTGGCTTTATAGAATTCAATAGGGATGCCATTAGGGCCGGGGGCCTTGTCCGAATTAAGCAAATTAATGGTATTAATAAATTCATCTAGAGAAATATGTTTGGTAAGGGTATCGACATCTTCTGTAGAGACAATCTTAGGAATCAATGATCCACATCTATCCCTAAGAGAGGAAGCTTCAATCGAATCCCCAAAGGAAAATAAGTTTTGATAGAAGTTAGCAAAGGTATCCTTAATAGTGTCGAGATCTATAATCTCTTGGTTGTCAATGATGATCCTCTCAATGGATTCATGCGAGTGCTTGTGTTTAATTAGATTGAAGAAAAATTTAGAACCACGATCACCATATTGAAGCCAATGGGCTCTGGCCCTAATCTTAGCTCCCCTAGTCTTAATGACCTGATGTTTCCTAAGGGCATCTTTAGCCTCAATAAACTGGGAGGTAAGGGAAAAGTCAGAGGGGATCAGTTGATTATTAGCTTCAGCTATAGCTAATTCATTAGATAGGTGTTTTTCAGTGAATCTGAAGTCTTTGGCCCTTTTCTGACCAATAGTTTTTAAAAGGTTCTTCCACGCAATGATGTTCATATTCCACTTATCAATGCAACTATCATTCAAGAAGTTGTTTTTGTCAATAATGCTGATAATATGGATAGCAGTAAGGACATCAACATCTTTGAGAAGATTGGTGTTTAAGATGAATTTGGGTCTATGAATGCTGCTAATGGCAGGGGAGGTACTGAAAGTGAAGGAGGAAAAAATGGGATGGTGATCAGACAAGGATGTGGGGGTGACAAGGATAGATTTTCCAACATTGTCTAGCAAGACAGAGAAAAAGTTCTTACTATCATAGAACCTATCAACTCTAGAATAAATTATAGCATTACCCTGTTGATAATTGCACCACGTATGCCAAAGACCTGGATTGCTGGCCTTGTTGCCAAAAAAGGGGTCAAAGAGGTGTTTAGAGCTCTTAAGTCTATTCCAAGACACATTTTCACTATCTTTCCAGGAAAATAGAAGTCCTCCATTCTTATCATCCTAACATTCAACCATGTTGAAGTCACTAGAAAAAATCCAGGCGATGCAAGGGAGGGAGCTCAGCCATCCCCAAAGGCTAGCTCTCTCATTAACATCATTAGATGCATAAATAGAGCATATGCCAAATGCATTATTATTATAATTTAAAGTGACCCAAATAGCTCTGTTGCAGGGGGAGATACCCTGATTGGTAATATATTTCGCCCACTTAGGGCTAACAAGAAGGGCAACACCACCTCTACCCCTTGAGTGATTGGTGTTGATTTTAACAACATCTTTCCAAAGAAAATTAAGGTTCATTTGTAGAATAAAACTAGTAGTTTTAATTTCTTGCATCATAAGGAAATCCAAGTCCTTACAAGTATTTAGGAAGTTTAATAATAACATATTTCCTATCTAGGGATTTGAGCCCCCTAACATTCCAAGAAAGACAATTCATGAGGAAAAATTTGAGGGGGAAGAACGCAATTCATATGATTCTAAACAGGTGATCATCTCATTAGTACACATTTCATCATTCTTCTTAATGTTTTTATTTTTAGATCTGGGGGGTGTCCCTTTGTGTTTAGAAATAGGAAAACCAGTCATAAAATCTCCCTCATTGTCAGTTAGGGTTTTAGGTTCAATAAAGTGCATAACACAAGAGTGGTCAATTTCAGTTGATGGTTGCGAGGCATGGATAACCGCGACAACATATTCGTCACCGATCTCTTGAAATGGTTTGGAAGGGTTCAGAAGAGACGAAGAGTTAGGGTTGAAAAGGACAAAGAAGGAGGGTTGGGAGTCAGGAAAAGTAAGCTCAATAGGGCTGAACATGTTTGAGACGGTAGGAGAAGAGTAGGTATGAAGTTTGGAGGAAGAGTTTTGGATGTTAGTTTTTTGTCTGCATTTCTTAGTCACATTCTGGAATACATCCATTTGTGGTCTAGTATTATTATCTATCAGAATGGGTTGAGAGACAATAGGGGTGGAAATAGGGTTAACATTTTAGTTGGTAGTTTTATCCATGGTCTGGGTTTCCTTAGGAATCACGGTTTCCTTAGGAATCACAGTTTCCATTTCCTTTTCAGATTCCTTAGGGTTGGGAGCGGATTTCTTTTGGAGGATAGGGAAATCTTTCCATAAGTGCCCTTCATGGCGGCATAAGAAACATGCATTAAGCCTACCGAGAATTTTAATGGGACAACTGTATGTAGTATTTTCAACATTGATATCGAAATCTGGTGGAATTTCAAAACCAGGATTTAGGGAAATGAGGATGCAGGCATCTATGTGTGGGACAAGACACATAGTATCATCCATTCAGATGACTTTCCCTAATGGTTAAAGCAGTTGAGGGATAAACCTCCAAAGAAATGGTGCAATATGATTAACAACTATCCAACGAGGAGCTGAGAGGGCTAAAACCTCTTCATAACTAGCATCAGGAGACCAAGCAATACCTCTAAAGGAGGCCGAACTAATAGACAAGTATTGTTTTTTTAAAACTTTAGTTTTAGCGTCATGATTAATGAAAAAAATGACAAAAAGATCCTTTTTGAATTTGTCAACAGAAAGAGATATGAAAACCCATTTTAAGATTCTAGAAATTATGGAACCAATCATCTAGGAATTTCTGAGGAGGGCATTTATCCAGTTTGACAATCGAAAAGAAAATAGCAATTCTTTTTAACCTATTCTTCTCCATAGTAATTTTAGCAAGTATTTCAGAATTGGGAGAAATAGAGAAAAGAGAACTAGATGTCCCAGAGTCCTTACTGGGGTTATGGGATCCATTAGAGACAGAAAACTTGGCCTTTGCATTGGTGGAGATGCCCGTGTTCGCTACAGCCTCTGAGAAGGATCTAGGTCATGCAGGAGGAGGTTTAGGATTTGGGATAGAGGAAATGGGTATGTTGAGGTTGACATTAATGGTTTCTACACTTGGTGAAACCTAGGAGGAGGGAGTGGGTATGATTTCAGACAGGGAGGAAATACAATTAAATTTATTATTCATACTACAAGTTGGAACACACACACCTGTCATGGAGGAAATCCCATTGCCAGCTGGCCTTCCCTGCTTCTTTCCTCTGCCCGCCACGGTGTCCTTAAAAATCCTGCCACTGCTTATGTCAGAAATGATAATTCCCCCGTGAGAATCACACTTAAAATTTGCCACTTTAGCATAGCAGAGCCTCCCTATATATATATATATATATATATATTTTAGAATATATAATAGTTTTTTATTAAGTAAGATAGGTTTTACAGGGTTCTTGAAACCTGAAACATAGTTAAAATAAAAGCATTATGCCTAGTCTAAAATGTAATGAAGCCAAAAGACACTACATGCTAACAGAGCCCAAAGGAAAAAATAGACAGAGCTTCTAAAAAATAAAATAAAATAGGGTCAGTAGAAGAGAGCAGGGACCCTCAAGATAAGTCCACCATCAGGGTGGTCACCTTGGCCTTGAGCAACTCCCTATTAGCAGCTGAATCATTGATCTTTGGAGATCAAATGCCATGTCCTCTTCCTTCATCTTCTTGGTTCTGGCTCTAGTTCTCTTTCTGGGACCGTGTTCAATTTTCTATTCAGTCTCCACTTCCAAGTTGGCAACCTCCATCCCATCTAATTTTTCCTCTAGCTTCTTGATGATAGTATTGGTGTGCTCTTTGGATGCTTTAAGGATATTAAAGATTTTCTTTGCTATGTTCTTTAGGGTACCTTCTACCATAGTCATGTTATGCTCCATTATTTGTACTTTGATGCTCAGATTCTCCTGTTCCTCTATATTTGGTGCAGGGAACCTCCCTATATCTTGTTTTGGTGTTGTTTCGGGTTGTTTTACATGTTTAGGTGTGTGTTAGAATAATATCCAAGGGGTTGGATACAATGTTAGTTTACTTCATGTTTGTAGGGCCTTAGTGCCCATTGACTGTTTTAGGACACTTTGGCTTTAATTTGTGAAATGTTGCTATTTTGGGGTAATATGAGTTAGAGGTATGTTTTAAGACACTACACATCCTATTTGGGGTATTAGAGATCATAATACATCATCGAGTTGACTAACAAGGTCAAATTGCTCAAAATGACAAAATGTTGCTAGCAACTTTGAAAGTTGCTCGAGCAACTTTTTCAAGATTTGACAAAATTTAGTTAAAAATGATGTAACTACACCATGCTCGATATATCAGAATAGTTTCAATGATTTGAAGAGGTTAATGAGATTTTGGAGTGAAACACTTAATTCTGACACTTTTGTATGAATGTCTGTATTCTCTTTGGTGTAATCTGCACTATGTTTTTGTTTATGTATGACTGTGTATAGATTGGTAGAGGTGATTAGGCTCCATGATAGTGTAGTTTTTTCTTTCAAATTTCTTATGCATTAGGTAGATTATTTTGAAGTTCAGTAGAAGTTAATTTACACATTTTTGATGGTCACTGGTCTGACAAAGACATAAATAGTGCTACCTAGTTAGAAATGGCTCTAACCTAAAATTCCTCAGGTGGATTTGTCTGAAACCATGGGGATATTAGGGTTAGGGTCTAAAGATAGGTTCATAGTTTGATTTTTGGTTGTTTCATTTGATTTCATAGGCCAAAAGTGAATCCCTATGGCTGACTGGTGAAACAAGGTGAACCAGGATAGGGAGAAGAAAGACTTCGTACGAGCACCTAAGTCCTTTTGGGAAATACTTAGTGGAATTTATAGATGCACTAGATAGTCTCCTAAAAGGATTCAATGGTGGTTGGAGGTGAATCAGAGATTGGAATTAGATTATCAATTGTTTATGCTCACATGTCCAGAGGCCTAATTAATAGGCTATAATCTAGGTCCTACAAGAAAATAGGGTTTTGGGTGCCATCAAAGGTTAGAGTTTTCGATTCTGACAGGGTTGAATGATGTCTTGAATATTTCCATGTTTTATTGTGGAGTCATTTGGGGATTTTGGGAGCATTAGGCCAAAATTGGTTAAAACAGACCTACTAGGGATTAGGCAATTAGGCCTCCTAGTAAATTAGTGACCAATTGGATTGGTAAAAGGTATTGGAGTATTGGGATGAGTGTAGAATGACCTAGGATGGGTCAAGAAGGGTGTTAAGACTCTTGGAGAATGTATGGGAAGTTCCTAGGTAGAGATTTGATAGACTAGGTGGAGGATTAGTGGAAGAAACTAGGGTTTTTGGTAACTAGTCGGACTAGTTAAGCTTGGTAACTTTGGAGTCTTCTTGAAACCAACTATACCTTGGAGGATAAGTTCGTAGACGGGTCTTGGAGATTCTATTTGGAATAATATCCAAGAAGAACAACCATGAAATGGTTGGATTAGATACAAAACAAACAACTTAAAGTGAAGAAGAGAACTAGTTGTCAAACCCTCTGCATCAGAGTGGTATTAGAGCTGGAATAGCTTGAAGATTGTGGATGTCTGAAGGGGAGGAGATTCAAGAGGTTGAAAACATGCCTCCTAAGGAAATGAGTAGGGATTCCATAGTAGAATTGGTTCAAGGCCTCTTGGAGAAGGCTAATGTGTCCAAGACAAAGAGCAAGAAGAAGATCACAGAATGGAGAGATGAAAGTGATAGAAATGAAAGTCAGACAGAAGAGTCATCAAACTGAGGGAAAGAACCTGAGATAGAAAAAGAACAAAAGGTATTCTTAGATGCCTTAAAATATTTAAACAAGGAAAGCATGGAACACATACCATATTACTATGGTAGCATGAATGGAGAAGAGTTTATGGATTGGCTTGAAGCCATTGACAACCAATTTGATTAAAAATAAATCTCAGAGGAGAAGAGGCTCAGCTATCCTAAGGCTAGACTCAAGGGATCTACATTGGTGTGGTGGAACATGATGCAGGATGAAAGAGTGAATAGTGGAAAGAAAAAGATTGTTTCTTGGGAGAAGATGAAAATCAGATTGAGGGTACAATTCTTGCCTATGGATTATGAAATTCAAATGTACCAAAAGTTGCAGAACTTAAGACAGAAGGAGATGACAGTGAGTGCATAAATAGAGGAGTTCCATAAACTAATCCTAAGGGATAGGAGACAAGAAGATGAAATCAAGAAGGTGGCAAGGCATCTAAATGGGCTAAGGTAAGGGATACAAGATGAGATTAGCATGATGGCTCCTGATAGTATGCACAAGTGTTTACAGTTGGCTTTGAGTGCAGAGGATAAGGCTAGAAGAAGGAATGACTTCCATCAAAGAGGAAGAGGTGGAAGCAATAACAAAGGTTTTCAGAGAGGCAGGGGTAACTTTTGTAGAGTATAGAGCCCTAATAGACAAGAAGACAGTCAATTCATGGATAGTAGTGGAGGAAAAAAGTATAGAGGATATTTCCAAAGGGGAGGATATAGAGGTATAGGACCACTAAGAGGTAGGTTCCAACTACAATGGAGATCTAATTTAGTTTTAATTGGTAGGTGTTATAATTGAAACCAAGTGGGTCACACAATGGGCAAGTGCCCAGAGAAGGCTTCCACATCTTCAATGGGGGATAAAAGGAATCAGTTATATCAAGAGGAGGATACCCAAAGTGTTAGTTCACCCATATCCAAGGCAGGGCTAGTATTGGATGGGGAGAACTTGATGTTAAGAAGAACCCTGTTGAAAGTGCCTAGCACTATAGAGCCACCCCAAAGAAAGAAGTTATTCAAGACAACTTGTAGGTCTCATGCAAATATTTGCAAGGTTATAGTGGACTCTGGATCCACTGAGAATATAGTTTCCACTGATATGGTGGAGAAATTGAAGTTGAGAAGGATAGCTCATACCACACCTTATAAGGTTTCATGGTTGAACAATGGTCAACAAATAGTGGTAGATGAGAAAACTATGGTTGAGTTTTGGATTGGGGAATATAAGGACAAGGTCTTATGTGACATACTACCTATGGATGCATGCAATCTTCTCCTAAGACATCCATGGTAGTATGATGCCAAAGAAATATATGATGGAGAGAAGAATAATTATGTCATCACCAAGCTTGGAAAGATATTCCAAATGGATCCATTGCAAGAACCCAATAAAGAGAAGCATGTGGGGACAAGTGTGATGTTATTGAGTGGGAAAGAGTTTCTAAAGGCCATAAAGAAGGAGAAAGGACTCTGTTGTGTAGTAGTGATCAAACCAAAGGAGGAAACTAACACTAATACATTTTTGGTCAATTTGTGATGGCTATGTGTCTCAATTGCGATAGCGATGTGTCACAATTGCGACACGCATAGACGTCACTATTTTTTAGTCGCAAAATATGACATCTTTCCTTATTCATCGCGATTATGACTTCAATCTGTTGCTATGTAGCCCTATCAACCCTAGCATTTGGGGCGTCACCAATACAGGAAATCCGTCGTAATTATATGGGTACCCGTCGCAATTGCGACAGAAAACCAAGCAACTGCGATGGTTTTTAGGCATCGCCAGTATAGCGCACCCGTCACAATTCTTGGCTTAACGTCGCAATTGCGACGACCACCCAAGAAACTACGACGGTTTTTGGGTGTCACTAGTACAGCGACCCCGTCGTAATTCTGGGGGGGCAACGTCGCAATTGCGACGATGCCAAGATAGAATTAAAAAAAAATTACTTGTTAGATAATTATTTACGAATAATAATGTTGTATTCATGAATTTTTGGATAATGATTTTATTTGTCAGTAACAGTCACCTAGGAGAAGCCAATATCCAAATCTTGTTAGCTTCAAACCATTCCATGCAATTTTAATCTTCCAAGTTTAAATTTAAAATGTGCTACTACACCTGAGTTCATATTTCTCAATAACCCAAACATTTTCCTTTCAAAGGAAAAAAATAATAGGATAAATAAATTTTGCTTCCTAACCATACTCTGCCAACGACACTGCACTTGAGGATTTTCAAATTGATGTCAAAAGTAAACAATAGTATATTTACTCCACAAATGCACTGAGAGATGCTATACAACTATTGTTCAAATATCTAATTTCCAAAATCATAATGAACCAAATATCTCTGTTAAAAAAAAAATTGATAAGATATCATACCACGAACAAGTGTCACTGTCAGGTCACACCATCTGTGGGCTAAAAAAAAAGAGATTAAGTTTACACAAGTGATAGCATATCACAAACTAGTATCACTGTAAGATAAGAACGCCCGTGGACTACAAAAAGAGAGTTTATTAAAGCACCAATGAAACTCATATGTGACATGTCTCCGAAATCCTGACCTATAAGTTTTTTTATTATCATATGACATATGAATAAAGAATTGTTCTATCTTAGTGACTATTATAAATAGATCTAAATAAATCCCAGGACAAAGTTCTTCTGCACATCCCAGTTATCTTTTGCTTCCTTCATCCTCTCTGCCTGATCCGCATAAAACCTTTCCTTCCAATATTTTTTGCACTTGTTAAGAGAAAACATTATTCAATTGTTTTTGTTTCCATGGATACTCAAACCAGCAACTAGATTTTTTGGCAAAATCAAGGTAGCATA
>MU227082.1:2085488-2115952 GCA_018584345.1 Thuja plicata
CATCTTCAGAAAAAGAAAGATGAATTGTTCAATTGTAAGGTCGAGTTTAACAAAGTTTGGGCCAGTGTTTTTGCTAAAAACTACCAGAAATATCTTGATCATCACAGCTTCTGCTTTAAGCAGCGAGGCAAAAAGAGCTTAAGCACAAAAGGTTAACCTTAGTTTTTAACTTCATTTATTTTGAATTCCTAAATTAAGGTGAAGCCTTTCTATGGTTTTGAGAATATGGTTGGCAGAGAAACAGTTATCTTCATGATTTTTCTTGAAGCTATAATTTTCTATAAAATCAATCTGCAATTTTGCAAAACCTTGTTCAAGATGCTTGTTTGAAATGTACATGCATATCTTTTCTTGCATAGTTTTAGAATGATAGAAATCATACCTCGACTCTCAGCCGTTTGGATTCCAATGCAGTAGCTATCAATGAAAAATTTCTTTCGCCGCAAAGATGCAAAAACCCCTCTCGGTGCTATTGAACATAGAAATGACAATGTTTTCTCTTTTTTTTTTGCTTTATATCCCGTTAATGTCACAATTGCGATTTTTTTGGGTTATAATTGAAAAAAAAAAGCCAAAAGCACTTAACATCTGCCCCCCATCGCAAATTGTTGTCGCAATTTCACCCCAAATGTATTAGTGTAAGGAGAAAGCCTATTTTCCACCAAAGATTCAAGCTTTGTTGGAAAAGTACCATGACATAGTAGATAATGGTTTTCCAAGTGCCTTACCACCTATGAGGGATGTGAGTCATCAGATTGACCTCATTCCTGGAGAAAATTTTCCAAACAAACTAGTATATAAGATGACACCAAGCCAAAATGCAGAGATAGCAAAACAGATTCAAGATTTGTTAGATAAGGGGTTAATAAGGAAGAGTTTGAGCCCATGTGCTATGCCAATAGTACTTTCACCTAAGAAGGATGGAAAATGAAGGATGTGTATGGACTCTAGGGCAATAAACAAGATCACAATCAGATATAGTGTCCCAATCCCACAGATAGAAGACTTGATGGACAATCTTGGAGGAACTTGTTACTTTTCTAAGATGGACTTGAAGTTAGGGTATCATTAGATAAGAGTAAGGCCAAGTGATGAGTGGAAAAAATGTTTTAAGACCAATGAGGGTCTGTATGAGTGGCTAGTAATGCCCTTTGGCCTAATTAATGCACCTAGCACATTCGTGAGGCTCATGAATGAAGTGCTAGCAGAGTTCATTGGTAAGTTTGTAATAGTTTACCTTAATGATATTTTGATTTATAGCATGTCCAAGGAGGAGTGCATGAAGCATTTGGAAATGGTCTTAAGGAAGCTACATCAAGAGAAGTTGATGATAAATTAATAAAAGTGTGATTTTCCCAAAACTGAACTAGTTTACCTTGGTTTTGTGGTTGCTAATGGATGTATGAAAATAGACATTGATAAAGTTAAATCCATTTTGGAATGGCCTACACCTAGGTCCATAGGGGATGTTAGGATTTTCCATGGGTTGGCCTCCTACTATAGGAAATTTGTAAGAAACTTTAGCCATGCATGTGACCCTAGACTTAACACCATAAAAGGTGGAATCAAGTGTAAGTTTGAATGGACAGTGGCAGCAAACCAAGGGTTTGAAATGTTAAAGAAGAGAATCATAGAACTACCTACTCTTAGGTTTCCTAATTTCAATCAACTCTTTGTAGTAGAGTGTGATGCTAGAAAGTTTGCTATTGGAGTAATGTTGAGCCAAGAGGGACACCATGTGGCTTTCTTTTTAGAAAAGTTAAATGAAGCTAAAAAAAAGTAACCTACCTATGATTTGGAGTTATATGCTATGGTTCAAGCCCTTAAGAAGTGGATACACTACCTAATACCTAGGGAGTTTATGGTCTATACTGATAATAATGCACTAAGTTTCCTAAATGGACAAGAAAAACTAAATCAGAGGCACATGAAGTGGGTAGAATCATTGTGGGCTTATACATTTGTTATTAAGCATACAAAGGGAGTTACCAATAAGGTTGAAGATTATCTTAGTAGGAGAGTAATCACAATCCAAGAGATACAACTACAAAGTGTAGGATTGGATGATTTGAAAGACCTCTACAAGGAAGAAAAAGATTTCAAAGAATCTTATGAAGCTTGTGTGATGTTTCAACAGGGGTTGTAGGTGGATTTTAGTGAGGTTGTGTTGCAGGAAGGCCTATTGTTCAAAGGTCATCTTATGTGTATACCTCAGTGCTCAATGAGGGAAAATATTGTGAAGGAGAAACACCAAGGGAGCTTGGGAGGCCACTTCGGAGTGGATAAAACATTGGAGTAGGTACATAGGCATTACTATTGGCCTAAGATTCAGTTAGATGTGAGGAGATTTGTAGAACAATGTCAGATTTGTGAGAGGGAAAAAGGACAAAGCAGCAATAGTGGGTTGTATCAACCAGTATGGGTTTTGTTTTGGGGTTACCAAAGACACCTAGGGGACATGAAAGTGTGTTTATAGTGGTGGACCATTTCAAAAAAATGGCACACTTCATTCCATGCAAGCAAACCAATGATGCCTCTCAAATTGCAGGGCTATTCTTTAGAGATATTGTAAGAATCCATGGTTTGCCTTTGAACATTGTCAGTGAAAGGGATACAAAGTTTGTGGGTCACTTATTGAGAACTCTTTGGAAGATGCTTGGAACTAATTTTTCTTTCTCCTCGGCCTTCCATCCATAATCAGATGGGTAAATAGAATTAGTGAATAGGTCACTTGGTAATTTGGTGAGGTGTTTGACCAGACATCATGGACAATCTTGGGATCATATCATAGGGCAGGCATAATTTGCATACAATGACTCCATTAATAGGAGTATGGGTAAGATCCCCTTTGAGATATTTTATGGGTTCACTCTGAGAGGGATTTTGGAGCTGGGGGATCTTAGTTTGAGGGACAAGAGGAGAGTCATTTAGAGAGCAGATGAAGGAGTTGCATGATCAAGTCAATAAGACTTTACAAAAACAAGTGGAGAAGTACAAAACCAAAGCTAATAAGACCAGGAGGGACTCACAATTAAAGTTTGGGGATTTAGTACTTGCCTACCTCAGAAAGGAGAGGCTACCCAAAGGCCAACCAACTAAGCTACTCATGAAGAAGATTGGACCACTGAGGATTTTGTATAAATATGGAAAGAATGCCTATGAAATGGAATTGTCTTCGGATTTGGGGATTTCACCTATTTTAAATTTTTGTGACCTATATCCCTCTATGGGATCACCTCTAGACACAGGCCAGTCTACACTTGCAGATTTGGAGGAAGATGATTGGGTGAAGGATTTGCCTACCCCAAAGCCATTGCAATTGGAAAGTGTCTTGGACACTAAGGTGATAAAGAAGACAAGGAAGGGTAACTACAAGGAGTATCTCATCAAGTGGCAGGGCTACCTGAATTTGAGGCTACTTGGATGAAAGAGATGGACATTCCGAAACATGGGGTCATCATTGAAGATCTCCTAACTCAAGCGACTTGAGTTATTTTTTGTCCAGGGAAGTATGGTGCTGGGAACCTCCCTATATCTTGTTTTGGTGATGATTTGGGTTGTTTTAGGTGTTTAGGTGTGTTAGATAATAATGTCCAAGGGGTTGGATACAATGTTTGTTTACTTCATGTTTGTAGGGCCTTAGTGCCCATTGAGTGTTTTAGGACACTTTGGCTTAAATTTGTGAAATGTTGCTATTTTGGGGTAATATGAGTTAGAGGTATGTTTTAAGACCATAAAAATCCTATTTGGGGTCTTAGAGGTCATCATCCATCATCGAGTTTACTAACAAGGTTAAATTGCTCAAAATGACAAAATGACAAAATGTTGCTAGAAACTTTTAAAGTTGCTCGAGCAAATTATGCAAGATTTGACAAAATGTTGTTAAAACTGATGTAACTACCCCATGCTTGATATATGAGCATGGTTTTGATGCTTTGAAGAGGTTAATGAGATTTTGGATTGAAACACTTAATTCTGACACCTTTGTACGGATGTCTGTATTCTCTTTGGTGTAATCTGCACTGTGTTTTTGTTTCTATACGGCTATGTATGGATTGGCAGAGGTGATCGATCTCCATGATAGTGTAGTGTTTTCTTTCAGCTTTCTAATGAATTAGGTAGTTTTTTTTTTAGTTTAGTATAAGTTATGTTACACATTTTTGAAGGTCACTGGTCTGACAGAGATAGAAACAGTGCTACCTAGTTAGAAATGGCTCTAGCCTAAAATTCCTCTAGTGGATTTGTCTGAAACCATGGGGATATTAGGTTTAGGGCCTATAGATAGGTTTTTAGTTTACTTTTTGGTTGTTTCATTTGATTTCATAGGGAAAAAGTGAATCCCTATGGCTGACTGGTGAAACCAAGTGAGCTAGGACAGGGAGAAGAAAGACTTTGTACGAGCACCCAAAACCTTTTGGGAAAGACTTAGTGGAATTTCTAGATGCAATAGTTAGTCTCCTAAAAGGATTCAATGATGGTTGGAGGTGAATCAGAGATTGGAGACAAGATTATCAATTGTTCATGCTCACTGGTCTAGAGGCCTAATTAATAGGCTATAATCTAGGTCCTCCATGAAAATAGGGGTTTGTGTGCCATCAGAGGTTAGGGTTTTGGATTTTGACAGGGTTGAATGATGTCTTGAATATTTCCAAGATTAATTGTGGAGTAATTTGTGGATTTTGGGAGAATTAGGCCAAAATCAGTGAAAATAGACCTACTTAGAATTAGGCAATTAGGCCTCCTAGTGAACTAGTGACCAATTGGATTGGTAAAAGGTATTGGAATATTGGGATGAGTCCAGAATGACCTAGGATGGGTCAAGAAGGGTGTTAAGACTCTCAGAGAATGTATGGGAAGATCCTAGGCAGAGATTTGACAGACTAGGTGGAGGATTAGTGGAAGAAACTAGGCTTGTTGGTAACTAGTTCGACTAGTTAATCTTGGTAACTTTGGAGTCTTCTTAAAACCAACTATCCCTTGGAGGATAAGTTGGTAGAGGGATCTTGGAGATCCAATTGGGAAGAAGATCCAACAATAAAACCATGGGATGTTTGAATTAGATACAAAACAAAAAACTTAAAGTGAAGAAGAGCACTAGTTGTCAAACTCTTTGCATCAGTATTGCTATCATTTTTAGCCTTGTCAGTGCCATTAACCCTTTTTCTAAGATCCTCCACTTTGTGGAATAGCCATTTGATTCTTTTGTAGTTATCTAACATGCTATTCTGGGAATTTTTTAGCATGTCCATCTCAAAATCCCTGGTGTTATCACTAAGCACCACCATAGATAGGTCGATAAGCTCATCCGGCTTAATTCAACCTCCCTGACCTTTTACGACCTTGGGGTTTATAATTTCTCAGTTGATCCCCATTTTTTGGAGTTTTGACATTGAAGTCATGCCACCCAATTATCTTCCCATGTTTTGGCATATAACAATAGAACTCACTATCCTACCTATCATCCTTCCTTGCATTTTGGGGTTGAGAGTTCTGAGGGGAAGGGATAGCCTAATTGATCTCATGGTAATCTCCCTAGAGATTCCTCTTCATATTGTGGTCTGAAATAGGGGAGACACAGTGGGTCTTTTCCTCTGGAGATTTCCAGTCAGCTCTCACATCCCTGTTCTTATCCTTTTTGTTTTGGTGTTTACCCGTCGTGGGTTGTTTTCTCTTTCTACCTTTTCCACTGGAAATAACCTCCTCACCATCTATGTCCATACCTTCCACATTATCATTGTAATCTTCCTCAGGAGAAATAACCATGGTGATTTATTTTTTAGGAGTGACCATTTTCTCCTTTTTAATGGTTTACAGACTAACTCTACACTTTTTTGAAGATGAACCCTAATTGTTCTTTTTCGTTTCATACTCATCATTATCCTAAGAATGTAGACCATCACTATCTTCCATCTCTGAAGGAATGTAGTCAGAACCAAAGGCCTCCATCTCATCTTTCTGAGCCACCTTCTTCCCAAGGATTTGGGCCTTAAAATATTCAAAGATTAAAAGCAAAAGGCCTTCATGCAGGGCAAGGTTAGCTATGGCCTTATCTCTAAACCCATTAATGTTATCATTTATGGAAGCATACAAATAAAAGGGGATAGACACCTGCATGCCATGGTGAAAATGATTCAAGAGGACAAAATGGTAGGTTTGATTTCTATCAAACCTAGTGTCCAGCGTGATGTAGTAGATGATGGATCTTATAATGAACCTCCACAATCTTTTCAGCCCTTCAGGAAGGTAGTGGGTGCCAACTTTGGTGAGCTCTTTCTTTTCTTCCTCATTTTTGACAAAGTCGCTAATCGTCGAATCCAAAAAGTTTTGGTCTCTGTAGAATTTCTTTCCAACTCTAGGGATACCCATTACAACAAAGATAACCTCCTCGGTCATAGTAAAATTTCTTCCCTCAATCTCAATACTGCCCTCATTCTAGATTTTGACAAATATTTTTGTCACAGATGGCTTCCCACCATGAAGCCTCTTGATGAAGGTATACATGCTGCCACTTTGAAGTTAGTTCCAAATCTTGGTATGCCTCCTCCATTTTTCACAATCTTTAGCAGGCTCCCTCCTATGTCTTTCCCCTCCCATCACAAGAAATAGAAACATAGACAAAAAGGAGGAAAAATAGAGACACATACCTTCTTTCTCCGAATTGTTCCAGATAGTTCTACTTCTTTTCCTTGAATGGTATGTTTTGCCAATGCTTCTGGGCACCCAGTAAGTATGCGAGTGTGATTTGTTATGATTGCCTTTCCATCATGTCTTGTACTTTCCATTAATGGAAAAGCCATTACCATTCAATGCATTAACAATCATGATTAATATATAATAGTTATATATTATAATATCATTTAAATATATTGAAATTGAAATTTGTAATGAAAATAGCATGTTTATAGTAATAAAATATAAAATATAATATCTCAATAAAATATACTATATTATAAATTAAAAAACAAATTGAATATATACCTAAAATTATAGAAAACCATTTATAAATTAAATCAGAAATTCAGGTATCTACATAAAAATATATTTTCAAACTTACTTATTTTAGAAATAGATTCTAAAAAGAATTTCACAACAATTAAATTAAGAAACAACATGTACCATGTTAACTCACTATCTTGGTAGACCAGAAAAATAATATATTTTCTTTTGACATAAGTTTCAAAATATCTTCATATAAATATTTGCTTTAAAATAAATCTATGTTTTTTTAAATAATAATGTAGTAAATGCTTCTAAAACACAAATTTTGTGTTCCAATGATGCTTAGGCAAAGTGTTTGCTTGAGCACACTTTGCAGTCCATTATTCGTAGAAAATGTGTTCTTATTTTCCTTTTACTTTTGCTTTGACAACAGCACTGTAAAATACATTTTAGGTTGGATTCTCTAAATAAAGTGAAAAATCATGAGTGGCGTGGCCTTTCTTTATTTTGGATGTTAAATGGATTGGCGTGTTCATTTAAGACCGTCATTTATCAAGGGACAATTTTTTATCGAGTAAAATAGAATTCAATAATTACAAATATTTTTTAAAGTTTAATGTGGTTACAAGGGTACAAGTGAAAAGCGTGTATTGTGTAATTCGTATTTAATAATAATAATAATAATAATAATAAGGTCAGTATTTGCTTGTTAATTAAGTATAATAATTTTCATACATTTTTTATTAGAAGATATTTAGTAGAAGATAATTTGAGACAATTTTCTTACAAGATAATAATATAATAATAATAGAGAAGTATATAATAATAATAGAGAAGTGAGCCACAATTTTTAAGAAAACTAACAAATTAATTAATTATTTATATAATATTTTTTAGTCAATTTAATATAATTTTGAAAAAAAATTATTCAATATAAAATTGGTTAATGTCAAACTATGACACAATAATATATTAAAATCATTAAGATTTAAACTTTGAAAGTAATTTTAGAATGTGAAAAAAATTCTTATGTGTAAAATTCTTATTTTAAAAATAAACTATAGGTAACTTGAAGGAACTTAGAATTTATTGGATATAGATAGCTAAAATTTAAAAAGATAGATGATTTTTATTAAGTTAAATATTTCACATGTATCCTTCAAAATAAATTAATTTTTTTTTTTTAAATAAAAATTCTAAATTGTAATTGGTTGAAATAATTTGTTTTAATAACTAGTTAAGAAAAATTCATTGCAATAGTATGAGGCTAACGACAAATAATAATAATAATAATAATAATAATAATAATAATAATAATAATAATAATTATTATTATTATTATTATTATTATTATTATTATTATAGGCAAATGTCGAAGCCAAGTAATTTTATTGATCATAAAGGTAAATGCAAAGATCCCCCTTCACTGCGAGCACTGGTAGAAAAGAACGAAGAAGAAAACCTGCAGTCTTTCCCGAGACTAAGTCTAGATCATACAAAGAATTTCAAGGGACATACCCCTTATTATGAAAAAATCATTTCTAGAAAATTTATTACAATCTATTACAGTCTTTCCCTTATCTGCTCGAAAGAGTGCAGGCTATGTAATTCTATTATAATTACAATTAAATTTTCAATTACAAACTTTTCATAATCTTCTCATAGAAGGTCCTTTATTTCATGTCCTAGATGTACCTGCATAACCCAAATCTAACCTACTACTACCAAACTAGTTAACATGAAGATTACCACCTATATACATAAGAGTAAAGAAAAGGAGATATTGGAACCCTGATACATAGCAAGAAAATTTAATAAGGAACTAAAATCTCTCCACCCTTAAAATCACAATTTTAATGAATGTATATCATACAAGAAAAATAGGAATACAAGAATCCATATCTATCTTCCCTTTGTATATTAATCAAACAATATTTGTGTTTAGATCTGGGTAGAGATTTAGTTCTTACCATTAGTGCTAAAAAAATATAATCTAACAAGCCGCATTACATCTAGATTAGTATTTCTTTTGAAATAAATGTTGTGATTAGGTGAATAAGGAATTTTATCCTAGTTAAAATTAGTCGAAAAATCATAGAAGCTTTGGAACTGAACTAGTTAACATGAAGGTTCTTAGCTATACATAGAAGAGTAGAGAAGAAGAGATACTAGACCCCTCATTAATAACAAGAAAATTTAATAATGGACTAAAAAAATATTCACCCCTAAAATAACCATGTTAATGAATATGTATCATACATGAAAAATAAGAGTACATTTATATGCATTAATTATTTTCATTTTAATTGGTCCAATTCTATTATAAATTAATGAAAGTATCATATTTCTCTTGGGATCAACCTCTCTCAAGGTTTCATAACATAAATCATGTGTTTTTCCTCTTAGGATATGATAAGCATTTTAGATGTAGGTTATTAATGAGTGTTATAGGATTATCCATCAACTAAACTAAAGTAGTTTGAGTCCAATTTTTGAAATCAAGATAGACATGGGAGTCATCAGGCTTATCTACGTTAAGGTAAAAAAATTTATATGATGTTCATGTCAGTGTTATAGTATATTTAGTCATCTCTCTTAACTATCTCATTTCTCTAAAAAATTAACTTATCAAAGGCTTTTGTATTTATTAAATTTTCTCTTTCATTTTAAATTCTTGCAAACACAAAATTCCATGAAGATGCCTCATCCCATTCACACCTGCATAATTTTTGAGTTCCACCTTTATGAATTAATTAAGATAATGAAGTCACATATTTGAAATCTTTAAATAATGATCTATGTTAATTTGTAATTTAAAAACTTGCCCTTCCATGCTGAATTGTTATGTCGTCGAAGAAATAAATGTTTTATTTTGTAGTTTATTCATCATTATCTTTACTATTAGTTTTTAAAAAAATAGATAATACTTCCAAGTGTGTAATACTCCAACTCTACTCCAAAAAAATTTATAGAATAATGAAACTAATACAACATCATTTTTTTCCATCTACATCTTCGTGCTTTAAAAATTATTTTCTTAAATATGTTGATCTTATAGATTTTTTTACAATGAAATGAAACTAATATAGCATTGATTTTATGTCTCATGTTTGTGTATTTTTAAAATGAAATTTATCGCATAAGCACATGCAATTATAGTCTAACCTATATTGTATCCCCAATAATATTCATGTCAATGTAAGATTCCTTATAAATAATATGAGATCATTATATGAATTCAATTAAATTTTATATTTAAAATAATGTATATACTTACAATGTATAAAAGATAAAATAGTTTTCTTGAAGAGTACTCTTAGATTCAAAAGGAGCATATCTTACATTACTCTAGTAGAAAAATAATCACAGTTATAAGGAATATTACACTCCATGAGGTGACATCTTTTACATGTACCAACATGAAATAATAAACAATATTGTTAGAATATAATCTTTCTTTGGTTGAAACTATGTTATTAAAGGATAAACCAAGGTATCCTTACTTGTATTTTTCCTATAGTCCAAGTAGGAGGACATGTCACTATTTTATAATTCCTTTAATAAGGAAATTAGATATTCCCCCTTAAGAGGAATCTCAAATTTTTCACACACACAATATGAATGTGACATTCATAGAAGATGGGAGTTACATGCAAACTCCTCCACTCATCTCTATTTTAAGAGATGCCTCTCACACACTTGTCTAATAATATTGTCTCATTTCTCACTTCTCCTCACATTCTCATCTTTCTCTCAATATTGTATTGAGCTTATTTCTCTCATTCTTTAGGCCTTGTGCCATATTCATATTCTTCACAAGGGTTTTTTCATTTTTTCCCCCTTTCAAATCCTTATTTTCTTATCTTGGTTCTTGGAGCATTTTGGTGATCTTTTCGCTTGATACTTTGTAGCAATTGCTGTCTATCTCTCTTGGTGAACTTGGTGAATTCCTTTCATGCACTCACACTTTTATTCTTTCATTTTCTCTACTTCTTTTTTATGATTCCTAACATGGTATCAGAGGAGGTTTGATCCTTGTTTGTTGAGTGTTGCATGTAGGAAAATTTTAAGAATATTTTGGTTGTGAAGGAGAAATTTTTTTTTTATCTAACCATTTTGTTGCAGGTTTTACTTCATTAGTTTTTGCAAATCTAACATCTTAATTTTTCTTAGTTCTGGATGGCTTGCCGCCAGATCTAAGTTTTTTCAACTCTTTTTCAAGTTTTTTAATGATCTAACATACCCTCTGTCGGGCAACCAAAAGAGACTTATAGTTTTCATCTTCTATATTTTCTCATTAAATTGATATTTATATCTGATTCTAACATGTTTTTCCAGCTCTAATCATTTATGTAGTTCCAGTTCTACATCTCTGTTTTCTCATTAATAATATTTGTTATATCTTTATTTTTTATTATCATCTTCATCTAACATTTCTCTCCAGGCTAACACTTCTATGTTCTTTATATCTTTGCTTACATCTCTGCAGGTTTTATATATTTATTATGGTTTATTGTGGTTTACTCTCTATGGTTTTGATTAAGTAAAATAGGTTTTACATGGTTCCTGAAACCTGAAACAAAGTATTTAGAGATAAAAAAAAATTAAAAACAATAAAAGATAGTTTGGTTCCTAAAAGAAGAGAAGGCCAAAAAGGCCAGAACAAAAGAACAACTAAAGCTTCTTAAAAAGAAAATAAAACCTGAAATAGAGAAACCACCCAGGGAACCCTAAGAAAGGTCCACCATCAGAGTGGCCACCTTGGCCTCAAGTAGCTCCATGTTGGTAGTCATCTCCTTGATTTTCTAGATGGTACTCTCCCTGTCCTTTTCCTTAGACTTCTTGGTTCTGGCCCTAGTTCTTTTACTAGGTCCCTGATCAATGTTTTGTTCGGTCTCCACCTCTATGTTGGCCACGTCCATTCCCTCCTCTAGCTTCTCAATGATGGTGTTTTCGCTGGTCTATTTTAGGATGCTATAGCTTTGTCCAGCTATGTTCTTGAGAGTGGTTTCCACCTTGGTCATGTTTTCCTCCATCTTCTGGACTTAGATGCTTAGATTCCTCTGTTCCTCATCCTCACCATCCTTTTACTCCTTATCGGTACCTCTAACCCTTTTTTTGAGGTCATCAACTTTGTAGTAGAGCCATTTGATGGTTTTGTAATTATCTAACATGTTGTTTCTAGTGTTTGTTGAGTAGGTTCATGTCAAATTCCCTGGTATTGTCTCTTAGCACCACCATTGAGGGGTCAATAAATTATTCCACCTTAATCAACCCACATTCACCTTCTTTGACTTTGGGGTTTAGAATTTCTCTAGTGATTCCTATTTTAGCATTCTTAATGTTAAAGTCTCTCCAGCCAACAATCCTTGCCTTATCAGCCATATAACAATAGATACATTTTTCCTAGTCCTCACCTAAATTTTGGGGTGTGGAGTCTAAAATAAGGGAAGCTCTACATTTGTTGTCCTCCATGGAAAAGCTATCAACACTCGCCTCCCTATATTTCTCCTTTTTTCTTTGGAGTTTTGCAGGCATGGTATGCTTCCTCATTCTGCCTTTCCCGATTATTATTTCCTCCCCACCTTCTGATTCCATACCTTCCTCATTCTCATCATATTCCTCATTCGAGGAAATAATCATGGCTTTCTATTTTTTGGGGGTAATCATGATCTCTTTTTTAACTTTCTTCTGGATACCTTTCCTCTTCATCGATGATGAGCCCTTGTAGTGCTTCTTTATTACATACTCCTCATTCTCATCAGAATGCATACCCTAACTATCCTCTGTATCTAGGGGAATATAATCAGACCCTGAGGCCTTCCTCTCCTCTTTTCAAGCAATTTCCTTTCCTAGGATTTGGGCCTTAAAGTATTCATAGATCAACAATAGAAGCCCTTCATGCAAGAAGAGATTAGAAATAGCCTTCTCTCTATACTCGTTAATATTCTTGTTTATAGAGGCATATAAATAAAAGGGAATAGACACCTGAATACCATGGCAAAAATGATTCAAAAGTAAAAAATGGTAGGTGCGGAGTCTATCAAATCTGGTATCAAGGGTGATGTAGTAGATAATGGCTTGGAGAACAAACCTCTACAGAATTTTCAGCCCATCAGGCAGGTAGTGGGTGCCAACTTTGGTGAGCTCGTTCTTTTCCTCCTGATTGCTAACATATTCACTAATTGTAGTGTCCAAGATCTTTCGGTCTCTGTAGAATTTTTTGCCAACAATGGGGTTCCCCGTAACTACAAAGATGACCTCCTCAGTCACCATAAACTTTTTTCCCTCAATCTCGATACTACCTTCATTCCATTTTTTTACAAACATTCTAGTTACAGACTATTTCCCACCATGGAGGCTTTCAATAAAGGTAGAAAACCCACCTCTTTGAAGATATTTCTAGACTTTGGCCCGCCTCTTCCATTTTTTACTATCCTTTGGATGCTCCCTTCTATGTCTTTCTCCTCCCATCACATGAGGAAAATGCTCAAACAGGGGAAAATCTCTGCAAAAATGAACTTTCACCAAATGAATCCAGAAAGATCTTGAGTTGGAAGTAATATCTTTGTTTTTGAGTAATATCTTTTTTTTTGTGTGCGAGCTTTGATTATAGTTATTGCCCTTCCAGTCTATCTTGTACTTACCATTTATGGTGACACCATTACCTTTCCAAGCTATCAGTATCATGATTAGTTTCTAGGTGTCCCTCCTTCCCATGGATTCAGTCATAATGCACAGTATCTAAAGCTTCACGTGGAAGATGTCCTCCACAAAGCTAGCGTTTCTGCCTTTCCTTTGCACCGCCTAGTTGGTGAACCAGTCGGCAACATGATTACCTTCTCTATACATCTAGCTAATATGCACCCTTTCAAAGGTATTCAGTAGGCTCTGTGTCTCCTTAATCATGTTACCAATTGTCTACGAAGGAGGGTGATTGTTTTTAAGGCAGTTAATAATGTTTCGGGAATCACCTTCTAACCATAGATGTTTGATTCCCAAGTCATGTGCTAACTTTGTCACTTTGAGGGCTGCGCTAGCTTTCACAAAATGGCTGGTTTGAATTCCTAACAAGAAGCTGACGGTAACAATGCCCTGACCGTAGCAATTTTGAATAATGCCTCGGCTTCCTACCTTACCTGAATTTCCCTTGGCTGCGCCATCAAAATTATCTTTGGACCAACCTTTTGGTGGATAGCACCAGGTGCAGCTCTATCTAATATCCATGGTCTTCTTGGGGTCTTTAGAGTCGGATTTTCAGCACCTACAAAAGGATTAGTGTTTCCACATAAAACAAAATTCTCCAACAGAGCATGATGGATTTTTTCAAATATGATTTTGGGGCTATCACTGTGTTCTCTAAAGATGTGATTTTTTCTCTCTTTCCATATGCCCCAATAGAAGTGAGGGAGTACCCATGACCATATTTTGTGAAAGGCAATATTTTTGAAAGGCTAGGTCCAGTGAGAGAACAAATCTTGCATAGAGGCAGGGAAACACCGTTGGCGGCCAAAGAGCGACATGAAAAAATGCCAAACAGAGCTAACAAAGGGGCAATAGATGAAAAGATGATCCACAGACTTCGCATGGAAAAGACAAAGAACAAACCTATCAATAGTAAGAATATAGTTTTGGAGCGAAACCCAGAAAAAAAAATTTTGATTTTTGGGATAAGGCCAGATAACCAGGATTTCACCCAAAAAGTGCAGGCTCCCTGATTAAATTGGGCAAAGTAAGCAGAGGCCACAGTGAATCAGCCATGTGTGGAGTCTTCCCAAATCAAAGTATCTTGATTCTGGGAGAGAGAGATAGCATTGAGGGCCATGGTTAACGGTGTTAAATCCAAGGAAACAGAAGCCAGGTTTGCCCAAGAGTTCCCCACTCTGTAATTGTTGACCCTGTCCCCAAAGAGAAAGGTGTAGACCACCTTCCATTGATTGAAATTATTAATGTCTTTCAGGGGCTTAGTCATGAGCCAATTGTCATTTTAGAAGCTAATAGAGTAACCATTACCAATTTTCCATTTCGCTTAGGACTTAGCCAACTCTTTAGCATTTAGAAGACCATTCTAGATATAGGGACCTTTCAGGATTTCTTCATTATCAAAGAATTCATTCAGAGAGACATTGGGCAGGTATTTTTCCTTAAAGAAATCATGCTATTCCCCTATCCCATGAAAGATCCTCCATATTTATTTAGCTTGAATCACCTTATTAAAGGGCCTTAACCTTTTGATTCCCAGACCTCCTTCCCTTTTGGGAAGACAAAATTTTTCCCACACAATTAGACAGATGCATTTATTCTCTTCCCCTCTTGTCCACAGAAATCTTCTTTGAATTTTCTCCAAGGGTTCTGCCACTTTAGTCAGGATATAGAATAGGCTAAGGGCATAGGTGGGGAGATTTTGGAGAGTGGACTTAACCAGTTGGATTTTTCTCGCTTTACTGAGAGTGATACCCTTCCCCCGGTTAATTTTCTATTAAATTTGTCAATAAGTTAGTTCCAGAACTCTTTCAGGGATTTAGCTCCAAGAGGGAGACCCAAGTAGGTGGAAGGAAAGGAATCAATACCACAACAAAGAATTTCTGCCATTCTCCTTTGTCTGGCCTTAGGAGTATTGATAAAGAATAAAGAGCTCTTGTTCCAATTGATTGATTGGCTAGTGGCATTAATGTAAGAATCCAAAAAATTTCTAACCAATCTAGCCTTATTCACCGAAGCTTCCCAACCTTATATGGTATAATAAATGAATTTTTGATGAGAGAAAATGGATTGACCAGAGGACGGCTTGATGCCTTTCAACCCAGAATGAATCTTTTGAGCTGAGATTGATCTGCCCAAGCACTCTGCCAATATAATGAAGAAAATAGGGGACAAGGGGTCCCCTTGTCTCAAGACCCTAGAAGCATTGAAGAAATCTGAAGGGGAGCCATTAACCAGAACCAAAAAGGAGGGTGAGGAGATAAGATGAAAGATGATAAGGCAAAATTTACCATTGAAGCCATAAGTTGTTAGAACTTTCATCAAAAGAGACCAATCCACCCTGCAACAGGCTTTGGATAAGTCAAGCTTGAGAAGGAAAACTTCCATATTCCCAGTTTCAAGAGAATGAATCACCTCGTGCACTGCCATAATAGAGTCCAAGATCTACCTACCTGGGACAAAACCTGACTGTTGGAGAGCAATGATGGAGGGGATTACACTGAGAATTTTGATAGTGATAACTTTTGAAATGATATTATAGAATGAGTTACAAAGGCTGATGGGTCTGAAAAGATCCATGGATTCCGCCCTTGGAACCTTCAGGATGAGCACTAGGAAGGTTGCATTAAGTTCTTTAAGTATATTCTTGGACCCGAATAATTCCTGCACTTCTTTAACCGGGTCAAATTTGAAAACTTCTAAGAAATTGTGAAAGAAAAACATGGGGAAGCCATCAGGGCATGGGGCCTTGTCACCTGGAAGGGAGTCTAGGGATTTTTAATTTATCCATATTGGGAATAGCACATAGGGATTTATTTTGGTGCTTTGAAATGACAAAGGGAATGTTGTTCAAAAGATTCACCTCGCCCTGCTCAGACAAGTGAAGATCTTTAGACAGAAGGGATTTAAAAAATTTAATAGCAGTCAAAGAGATGTCTTTGTCTTCCTACACAATTTGGTCTCCTCTTCTTATACTGGTGATTCTATTAGCATCCCTGTGTCTCATAGTTGAGAGGTGGAAGAAACAATTATTTTGGTCCTCCTTCTTCAATCATATAGATCTGGACCTTTGCTTCCATTACATTTCCTCCCTGCCAATCACATTGTGGTACTCTGAGAGCTTTTGTTTTTCAAGAGTGAGATTACAATCATCATACTCATCTCTCTAGATTTCATCTTGAATGAGGCCAAGGTCTATGATGGCCTTTTATTTGTAGGTGAAGATGTCCCCAAACTCCTTGTTCTAGATCTTTATATTAATCTTGACATTTCTGAGTTTTTTGGCTACTTTGAACATTGTTGAGCCTTTGATCTCGATATTCCACCATTCCAAGATTTTATTGTTAATGTTAGGATGTGAGATCCACATTCTTTCAAATCTGAAGGGGAAGTTCCTTTGTTTGTAAGCGGGTCAAGGATAAGGGAAATGGAGGAATGATCTGAGCCAATTCTTACGAGAGTGGAAATTTTACTATCGTGGGAGTTCAACCAATCAGTCATTATCATTATCAAGGCTCTGTCTATCAAAACTTAGACGCAATCACTCCTGGTTCTCCTATTACTCCAAGTAAAATTAGCCCCCGGAAGGTCCACATCTAGTAGAGCAAGATCATTGATAAAGTCCATGAGATCCTGCCTACTATCAATATCTAGGTTTATCCCACCATGTTTCTCCCCTACTTTGAGAGGGGTATTGAAGTCCCCCATGATAATACATTTGGAGAAATCTAAAAAAGAAATAATGCCTCTAAGTTTATCCTAGTAAGTTCTATGCCACTTTTAGAGTTTGGAGCATAGATGTTGATAATGTACCAACTAACATACGTTTTTATATTCTTGAGATTAAGAATTAGAACGTTACCTTGTCCATCAATAATGTCAATATTCCATAGAGTGGAGTTCCACAGAGTCATCAGCCCACTAGATGCACCATCTAAGCTAAAGGAAATCCTATCCGTCGACTTACAGAATTTAATACCTTCCAATTTTTCCTTATTCATCTTTGTTTCTTAGATTAACATAACATCGGGTCTATGATGTCTAATCATATTTCTTATTACATCCTGCTTATGCAGCCCATTGAGACCTTGAATGTTCCAAGAGATTAGCTTCATTTATAACTTGGAGTGCAAGATGCTTGGATGGTCTGTTGAGTTCCATCCACTATGTTCTTGCAAGCTTCTTCTTGTCAAATCTAGAATAGAGATTTTCACCCTGGCATTTGTTCTTGCTTCTAGTTGTTGCTGGAGATATCGGGGATGGATTTCTACTACTTTTTTTGTTCCTAACCTTAGTCCATTCACTCTCCTTCTCTTCGTGTTTTGTGAACATTGCTTCCATTATAGTGAAACTCCCTGGAGTAGCTGAGTTTAGAAAATCATCCAGATCCTTTTCTTGACCCTCTGGTTTTAGGGTTTCATGAGGATATTTGCCCATCGGGAGTTCCTACCTTGGCAAGAAAACACCAATCTCCCAAGATGGTTCATGGGATTGAGGGGCCACCGAAGAGGGAGAAGGAGGAAACTCAGCCTCATAACACAAGTCTACAGAGGCTTTAAGGATACTTCCTTTTGAGATAGGGGAATCCTTCACAAAAGGCATCAAGTCCAAACAATTTTACATCATCGTAAGGTTCTCTATTGGATCCTCAGTCTGAATACTGGTTGATTCAACCCCTTCCCCATGTTTGCAAGGTTGATCCAATGAAGGTTCCTTTTTCTGCCAGACCTGTGAAACAATTTGGGGTTTCATAGAGTTGGAGGCATCAGTAGTAAGGTCCTTAGATTTTCCCTCTATATTTTGGGCTTTCTTAGCTTTCTCATTATCGAGAATTGGGAATTTCCTTTCCATATTCCCTGCCTTCTTACAGTGAAAGCACACAAAAGGCACACTTTCATATTCTATTTTCTATAATTTTTTTCCTAAATTTGAGTGGATTTCTATGACCTCTAGCATATCTTTCCCTTCTTTGACACTTATGCAGATCCTTGCATAGGTGAGGCACCTTCTATCCATTGGCAGTGTGTCAATCAAAAGGAGCTCACCGAAGGAGCTCGCTAAACCCGTAAAGAAATCTTTAGACCAAAACTCTAGAGAGAGTTCATGTAACCTAACCTAAACCCGAGCTTGGATGTAAAATGTGTCATTCAGGTCCAGATTAGGAGTCCATTTCTATAGGGCAAGAGTCAATTTTACAATAGCCCACACCCCAGCATAGAGGATCTTGGTATAGTCTTCTAGACATGAAAACTCAAAGGATAAAAAACCGCTTGCCATAGCTTTTATTTAAACTTGGCCCTTTAAATTCTATTTTATCTTGGCAAAGGATCTAAAAACATCAATATTAGGCCTAGAGCCTGCAAAATTTCCCACCAAGGTGAGGGACATTGTTGCAATATTATGGTCTATAAGCTCATCCGGTAAAGAGATAGCATACTTTCCCTTTTCCTTAACAGACAAATCTTTTATAGCCAGAAAAAGGGACTTGCCTATGGGTTTAATCCTGAATAAATTTTACCAAGGATGATGCCAAGCTGAATCCTCCTTGTCGTCATGTTTACTCTCTATGTTTTAAACCATTTAAAACTTCCTTTGGTCTCATATTGTGCAGCTCTCTGTAATATATCCTTGCACAACTTTATCTTTAAGTTGAAGTTAGCTCTTCCTACCTACACGCAAAGGAGATATCATGTGCCTTTTTCTCTTTTCCTTTTTTCCTTACACAACATTATATTGATTTGTTTTTCTAGGCACATTGATTTAAATTAGATCAAATAAATCTATCTACAATTTGAGTGAAATCCAAAAAGGAAAGCATCTTACCATACTTTGCGCGA
Source organism: Thuja plicata (assembly GCA_018584345.1). NCBI lineage: Eukaryota > Viridiplantae > Streptophyta > Pinopsida > Cupressales > Cupressaceae > Thuja > Thuja plicata. Next base: position 2,104,967 of record MU227082.1, read on the forward strand.
CTTTTCCCTTTACATTGGTTTTAATTTTTTACATTGTGCAGGATTTGGTAGCTTTATTATTTATATTTGTAACTCTTTAAATCTATTATTCTTTATACTTCACACTCTTATTAAATGTTAAAGAATATATTTTGTATACATAGCGCAACCTCCTTTTAATATTTTGTTCATTGGTAGAATATAATATTGTTGTTTATATTATATTTATATTTAAACTTAATATTGTTGTTTATATTTATTAGAGAGCCTCAATTTTCTCCTTGCACAGTCTGTATGTTTCATTGTTCAACATTCCATTCACCTAGCGCAACAATCTAGCTGTAGATTCTTATACTTTTGCATAGTAATTGGTTTATATATATATTGGTTTTAATTGCGCATCTTGGTTATTCCTTGTCCATTGTGTTTATCTTAGTCGCAACCTCCTTCCTCTCGCAACATTGGTTATACTTTGGGAAGCTTGAGTTGTTATTTCATTTCAATAGATCCATTTACTTATATTATATTTTAGTCAAACCATTTCTTTGCAGGCATATATTCTTTTTTTGCTAACGTTTTTCTTTGTAGGCTGCAACTAGTTTCCTAAATTAGTATATTGGCAGATCTGTTATCATTCTCTTCTATATATTGCATCTCATTCTGCATTATTTTATGTCTTTATCTTGATATTCTTTTATCTCCACAATCTGTGGTTTTGCTAATTTTAGTTGCAGTTTGAATATTATCTTTGACTCATTTCATCTCTACTTACTTTATTTTATTATTTTTGTTCATCAACATTAACAATTAGTTTAAATTAAGCATTTGATTTAAATAATCATTTGTATACATCAATTTGATTATTCAAATCATTTTTATTCATTGCTTATTATTTATTTTTTTCCCTAATAAAAGCTTCATTTAAATTAATCTCTTTTATCTTAGTATTTTAAAAAAAAATTTAAATAAAAAAGTTTAAAGGTCAATACATTTTTCTACTCAATATTATCTCAAATCGTTTCATTCCTAACTTATTTATATTAATACTAACCAAATTCATTGTTGGCTCTTTAATTATTTGTAATTAAAATTTGTTTCACCATTTTAAATTAAAATTAATTTTTTTTCATATATCTATTTATCCATTAAGGTTAAATTTATTTTTCTTAATTTTGATCAATATATATTCTCTATTATTCTCTTTATCCAAGATAATTTGATCATTTTATCACGTCTATACTCTAATTCTGGAAATTAAACTCAATAGCTCTAATTATCATCAATGAAAAACTCATGTTTTATTTCTATTTCATTATAAACATCTACTTGAAGTTGCTACAGATGCTTCCATTGAACCAGCTACCTCTTCTTCACAAGAAGAAAAAGATGTATGAAAAAAAAATGAAGAAGCTCTTGGTTTTCTTGGTCTCTCCATCGTTCCTGATTTTTATGTCATAATTGGACATTGCACCAAAGCTCATGAACCATGGGCTATTTTGCAACAAACATATGATAGCTCATCTCAATCTCATAAGATTCAACTCCAAGACAACTTGGAGGACTTAAGGTACAATGATTTTAAAAATATGGATGAATTTTTACTCAAGTTCGATGTAATTAAAACTCCAGTAAGTGGTGTTAACGTTACTTTATTAACATTAGATTAATTAATATTATCTTAAATAAATGTCCTCCTAAGAAATTTCTGCAATTCATTACTAATATTCATTCTCAGCTTGTTATTCCTACTTTAGCTCCTCATTTAACTTATGCTATCTTTCAAAATTTGTTTTTGATTAAAAAAGTAGCCAAGACAGGGGGGCTGACCTGAATAGACATAGCCAGCATGAGAAGTGCAAACTACCAGTAGACAACCAGTATAGCACGAGGGTCAAAACACATTTACCCAATACCCTTTTTCAACATCAAAAACTAGAAAATAAAACTAACAAGCCCCAACTCCACCATGGAGCTGGTATCCAGCCTGCACTCCCTAATAGACCCCAGCATCACCTTGGAGCTGGTAACCAGTCCGTGGAAGTATGTATCTAAGTAATTAACAATAAAGAAGGAATTATGAATAACAGTAAAGCAGGAATTAAAACTAAACCAGTAGCAAGAGTAATTCCTAATAGACCCCAGCTTCACCTTGAAGTTGGTAACCAATCTATGAGAGTAAGTTTCAAAGTAATTAACAAAGAAGTAGTAATTACTTTTAGCAGCAAGGGAATTAAGTCTAAAACCAATGTAATAGTTCAAAAGAATCACATCAAGGCCCTCAATGGCCAGCCAACAAAATTCAAAAACAAAGAAAAGCATGGAAAAGGAGGAGGTTAATTGTGGTTTTTACCCCCATTGTCCAACAATATCTTGATCCAATCCTCCACAAGGAATTGGAACAACTTCTTGTTCTTGTGTTCATCCTCCTGGGAAGACCCCTTCACCGTTTGCAAAAGCTGGAGAGTGGTAGCTGCCGAGTGCATAACCTTCACCGCAAACCCATCAACTTTGTTTAAGCTTTCACCCAGGTTTTTGATTTCCTCCTTTACCACTAACAAATCCATTTTATAAACCGAGTCCAGGGAGTCAAGAGGAGGCTAAATTATTGCAATTAGGTACTACTAAATCTTTTGAAAATGCTTTTGTTTCTAAAACTCAAATTCAAAGTAATAAATCTAATACTTCTAATAATAATCATCATAATAATAATAATTCCAATAACAACAATAACTATTGTAACAATAATCATAATAACAGGTCTAATTCTAGGCCATATAATAATAATAATAATAATAATAATAATAATAATAATAATAATAATAATAATAATAATAATAATAATAATAATAATAGAAAACCACATTGTACTTATTGTAGTAAAGATGGTCACCTAACAAATGCTTGTTTTAAAAAGTAAAATGATAATAAGCCTATGAATAATAATAATAATAATAATAATAATAATAATAATAATAATAATAATAATAAAGATAAATTCAAATCTCAAGGTAATCAATCTCGTTGTGCTTTTAGTGCTTTTTATAAAGCTTCTCATGTATTAGAATGGATTATTGATAGCGGTGCTTCTCATCATGTTACATCTCATAGAGAAGTATTTGATTCTTTTCAACCTGATAATACCAATATTCATATTCAATTAGCTAATGATCATAGTTACAAAGTTGATGGTTTTGATGATGTTAATGTTCCAAATGGAAAGTTCCACAATGTTCTTTATGATCCACAATTGAAGTCTAATCTCCTTTGAGTTTCTCAATTATGTCAAGATTACAAAGTTGAATTTCATAAGGATATGTACTATATTATCTATCCAAACACTAATCATGTTGTTTCTATGCTAATATGGATCATGATAAATTGTTTAAATTTTATGAGTTTGTCTCTTCAAGGTACTCTTTGAAAGTTAATATTGATTTCAATGTATGGCATGAAAGGCTTGGCCATTTCAATTTCGATTATATTACCTTGATTAAAAAATCTAACATGATTGAAGGTTTACCTCATATTGTTCCATCTAAAATTACATGCATAGGGTGCCTGAGTGGCAAAATGAAAAGGGAGCCCTTTCCTCATGGTACTTCATGGAGGGCATCTCATAAGTTACATCTTATTCATAGTGATCTTTTGGGTCCAATGGAGAACATATCAATACAAATTTCAATGTATGCTCTAACCTTTCTGGATGATTTTACAAGAAGAATTTGGGTTTATTTTTTTCATACTAAAGATCAGGTACTTGACACATTTTCTGAATTTCATATGTTTGTTGAAAGGCAATCTGGTTCTAAACTTAAAATACTTAGAATAGATAATGGTACTGAATATGTTAATATTTTTTTTGGTTCTTACTTAGGATCTTTTGGTATAATACATCAGCTTTTAGTTTCTTATACACCACAACAAAATGGTGTGGTGGAAAGGAAGCATAGAACTATTGTGGAAATGGCTAGATGTATGTTACATGCAAAAGATATGCATTACAAGTTTTGGGCTGAAGAAATGGCTTGTGCCACTTATATTCTTAATAGAACTCCTACTAAATCTTTGTAAAATATAACTCCTGAGGAAGCATGGTCTGGTAGGAAACCAAATTTACAACATTTGAAATTTTTTGGACCTATTGCTTATGTTCACACCCAAAAAAAATGGCATAAATTAGATTCTAAATCTTCTTCATTTAATTTTATTAGGTATGATGAATCTACTAGAGGTTATAAAGTTTATGATCCTATTAATAACAAGGTTCATATTGTAAGAGATTGTAGAAGTTGATAAATGCAACTTCACCCAAGATCACCTCCATGCATAACTGTTACAAAGAAGAAGCAAGAAGACAGAAGAGAAGGCAGAAAGCTATGGCGGCCAAAAGGCCAGAGACTAAAAACTCATGTTGCAAGAAAAAGCTTCTATTAACAATGAAATGAAAAATTATTACAATCTCCTTACTGAAATGAAAGAAGTGAATCCTTATAAAAGGAAACACGAAACCCTAAAAGGGAAACCCTAAGGTTAGCTGAAGAAAACTAGAGTGAATAGGGAAGTTACTAATTAGATCATAATGATTTAATTTAGTAACCCGATAGACTATTACTTTGACACCCCCCCTTAAGATAAGCTTAGGGAGAAGCAAAACCTAGGAAACAACTACAGAAAGCAGGAAAGATGGGTCCCGACAACTAGGCCTATCAGGTACCCAAAACAAGAAAGAAAACTAGATGAAGGAAAATGAGCCTTCAATCTAGGGAAAAGATGTCCCAGAGAGAGGAACAAGAATGAGCAAGAAGAATCTCCGAAGCATGAACTGAAACTCTGTCTGAAGAGACTGCTGGAACCCCCACTAAAGTGCATGACCAGGTAGAGAAGATAAATGTCTGAAGAGCTGATCAATCAAGCCAGGAAGCAATAGAACCAACAGGTGAACCCCCCCCATAATGCTGAACTGGGAGAGGTGATAGGGAACACTGAAATGTAATGCCAGAAACATCTGCAGAAAGAAGAACCAGGGACACCAATAGTGCAATAGAAGTACACACAGGATAAAGAGCGGTGTCATCGACACATAGTATGGGCTAATATCATGGAAGGTACACTCACTTGACAAAGGTGGATGCGCCTAAAGCGGCATAAACATCATAACCCCCCATGGCACTTTATAACAGAGTGCGAGTACTAAAACCATACAAGGTGTACAAGATCCAAGATATACAGAAGTAGGCACTTTATCTCAGTGCATTTACAGAAAAGAAGCAACAGAAGAAGCATACAATGCTCAGATTTCAGAAAGAAGAGTGAGCTATAAAATCAGAAGAAGAGATCCTAGGACCTGTAGAACCAAGCAATCCACCAGAGGGCATAAACTACCAATCTCAGAGGAGAGTAAAACCAAAGTAGAATCTATAAAAAATACCTCTGCCACTGAATAGCACACTGAACTAGCTTTCCGATGATATCTTGTTTGCCAAAAAAGGAGTCCGGATGAGCTAGATATGACTCCCGGAAGGCAAAACAAAACATCGGACTTCAACAGAAAAAAATGCTATCGAAATGGTAGAACCCAAAACCCTAACCTCCATCATCAGAAATTTCTCAGAAAGAGCTTTCTGACAGTATATGGAAGTCAGAAAAAGACCCCCGTATGCTCAAGATAGAGCAAAAAAGGCCCAGGTACCCCCAAAAAACCAAAAAAGGTTGCAAATGAGCCCCAGGGGCTAAAAAATTTGGGCCCCAGGGCACATGGAATGCGTCGGGGGCTTAACCCTTTCCCATGGTCACCATAAGACCAGCCGCAAATAGTCATAAGCCTGCGGGGGCTAAGTAGAAGGCCGCTGGTGGCTGGCGCCAAGTGGAGCGGCGAGCCGGTGTCTGAACCGGAGGCTACGCCGGGGCAGAGCGGCATGGGCATCGGTGGGACTGTGTGCTGGGCAGTGAGGGAGGCTGGAGGATGGTGGGCGGCGGTGGGCCGCGGAGCTCCTGGAGGCTGTAGAGCGGTGGAGACGGTGATGCAGGGGGCTGGGCCGGCCACCGACCGGTGGCGGTGGAGCATCGGTGGAACGGCGGTGGCGCGGCGGCGGCACCCATCAAAAAACACTGTCAGCGTAATAAATCACATAAAAAAAATTTTAAAAATGTTTTTTTTTAATTTTTTCCTCGAAAAACGAGCCCGTACGACTCTCAGGAGGCCGAAAAAATTTGCCTGATGCCCTGGTGTCCAAAATGGACAAACTTTATATGGATTTTAGGGTTTTTGGGCCTTCTGGACGTAATGGTAATGTCTGTTTGGGCCCAAAGTGACCAGAGACAAAGGTCCCCCTTAAATCCACACAAAGAAGCCAGAAAAAACCTGCCGAACTGCAAACCCTCGAATGCTTCAGAAAAAACTCAAACAACCAGCAGCAAGAAGGCTCTGATACTATGTAGAAGTTGATAAATGCAACTTCACCCAAAATCACCTGCATGCATAACTGTTACAAAGAAGACGAAAGAAGACAGAAGAGAAGGCAGAAAGCTATGGCGGCCAAAAGGCCAGAGACTGAAAACTCATGTTGCAAGAAAAAACTTCTATTAACAATGAAATGAAATTATTACAATCTCCTTACTGAAATGAAAGAAGTGAATCCTTATAAAAGGAAACAAGAAACCCTAAAAGGGAAACTCTAAGGTTAGCTGAAGCAAACTAGAGTGAATAGGGAAGTTACTAATTAGATCATAATGATTTAATTTAGTAACCCGATAGACTATTACTCTGACAGTTGTTATTACAGAAAATGAAGTTCATGGTTGTTCCAAGGTCAAAGATGATGAATTTAAATGGGGTATTATTGATCTCTTGGAGGACCAACCTCCTGTTCTAAACCCTACTCCTAATGCACCTATTTCTATTCCTACTAATATTAAAAAACATGATGATGATGATGATGATGGTTAGAATATTTCTACCCCTCTTAGTGATAAGTTTGCTCGTGTTGGTGATAATGTTGTTCATGATGATAATGATGAATTTACTCCTCATAGTGATGAAGAAAATGATCAATTTACTCCTCATAGTTATATTTCCATTACTTCTAAGAGAAATCCTAAATGGTTTAAATATTTACTTCATGAAGGTGATGATTATATTACTAGAATGGGTGGACTTAAACCTAGGGGACTTAATTATTGCAGTCATGATTTGATGCCTTCTCTTATCCATTCTAAAGATCCTCAAACTTTTTTTCAAGCTAAAAATCAACCTCATTGGAAAAATTCTATGCAAGATGGATATGATAGTTTAATTTCTAATAATACTTGGGATTTAGTTACCTTACCTCATGGAAAAAACCTTGTTTCATGTAAATGGTTATATAAAGCTAAGTTGAATGCTAATAATGAAATTAGTAAGTTTAAAGCTAGACTAGTAGCACTTGAGGTTTCTCTCAAATTGGAGGAATAGATTATAATGAGATGTTTGCTCCTATTACAAAAATTCCTACTATTAAAGTTGGTCTTTCTTTAGCTGCTAAAATGAATTGGCCTATTCACCAAATGGATGTTAAAAGTGCCTTTTTAAATGGTGATTTGCATGAAGAAGTATATATGTCTCAACCTCTTAGTTTTATTAAAGAAGGTAATGAAAATCTTGTATGTAAACTAAAGATATCTATCTATGGTTTAAAACAATCTCCTAGAGAATGGTATTCTAAAATCAATGCTTTCTTTCTCAAGGTTTTTCTAGAAGTAAAAATGATCTTACCTTGTGTATCAAGCATAGTGAAAATGACATCATTATTATTATTATTTATGTTGATGATTTGATTCTTACTTCAAGTTTTAACCATTTAATTTATGATATTAAGTCTCAGCTTAACCAAAAGTTTCAAATGACTGACTTAGCACTTCTACATTATTTCTTAGAATGCAAATTTGGAAAACCCCTAAGGGTATTTTTATTTCTCAATGTAAATATGCTAAAGAATTCTTGATAGATTTCATATGAATGATGCTAATCATGTTTCAATTCCATGTGAATTATGTACTATTTTAATGATAGACATGGAAAATCCATTTATAGATGCTACTCCTTATAGGAAACTTGTTGGAAGTTTAAATTATCTAACTCTCACTAGACCTGATATATCTTTTAGTGTTGGTTTAGCTTCAAGATTTATGTCCAAATCTCAACAAAATCACTTCAAAATTGCTAAGAGAGTATTAAGATATATTGAAGGTACTCTAGATGAAGGTTTATTTTATGATGCAAATTCTGATTTTACATTAAAAGAATTTACTGGTTTAGATTTAGGTGGAGACCTCAATGATGGGAAATCTACTTTTGGGTATTGTGTTTTTCTTCATTTAGGTGCTATATCTTGGAAAAGTAAAAAAAGATCAACCTGTTTCACTATGTTCTACTGAAGCTGAATACAAAAGTTGTACTAATGCCTCTAAATAAGCTTTATGGCTTAGAAGAATTGTTAAAGATTTGGGTCTACCTCAACATGAACTTACACCTCTATATTGCGATAATCAAAGTGCAATAGCCTTGGCAAAGAATCCGGTCTACCATGCAAAGTCAAAGCACATTTCTCTCCACCACCACTTCATTAGAGAGCAAATTGAAGAAAAGAAAGTATCCCTCATCTATTGCAAGGGTGAAGATCAAGTTGCAGATATTTTGACAAAGCCTCTTTCTAGAGAGAAATTTAAATTTCATTGTAAAAATTTGGGTTTGATACCACTTGATGTAAATCCGCCAAGTAAAGATTAAAAGGGGGTGTTAGAATTTAATCTTTCCTTGGTTGAAACTATGTGATTAAAGGATAAACCAAGGTATCCTTATTTTTATTTGTCCTCTAGTCCAAGTAGGAGGGCATGTCACTATTTTGTAATTCCTTTAATAAGGAAATTAAATATTCCTCCTTAAGAGGAATCTCACATTTGTCACACACACAATATGAATGTGGCATTCATAGAAAATGGGAGTTACATGAAAACTCCTCCACTCATCTCTATTTAAGAGATGCCTTTCACACCCTTGTCTAATAGTCTTCTCTCTTTTCTCACTTCTCCTCACATTCTCATCTTGCTCTCAATATTGTATTGAGCTTATTGCTCTCATTCTTTAGGCCTTGTGCCATATTCATATTCTTCACAATGGTTTTTTCTTGTTTTTCCCCTTTCAAATCCTTGTGTTCTTGTCTTGGTTCTTGGAGCATTTTGGTGATCTTTTGGCTTGATACTTTGTAGCAATTCCTCTCTATCTCTCTTGGTGAACTTGGTGAATTCATTTCATGAACTCCCACTTGGATTCTTGCATTTGCTCTACTTATTTTTTATGATTCCTAACAAATATTCAACTTTTGATTTCATAAAAAAAATAAATGAAGAATGCACCCAAAAAAAGAATACTCACAATTTACACAATGTTTGAGTTCCTATACATATAAATTTAACATTAAATTATAAAGTTGTGTCACAATGTAGGTCAATTTATCACCACAAGTGAATTTTCAATATTTTTAACTTAAAATCAATTTTAATGAAACAATAGAACTAACTAACATCATGGTGGGAATGTTGGAGAATACCTATCAAGAAAAAATAATTTTGGACTTAGAAGTGGATAAGTATATGGGCAACAAATATTCTAATGGGCCGAGCAAGAGGATCAGGGCTAACCTGAAAAGGAAGGCTGAGAACCCCCCATGATATCCAAGATCTTACCCTGAAGTCTCAGGTTTAGTTCTCTTTATTTTGATCTAGTTTTTTGTTGTTCTAGTATTTTTGTTGTCTCTTTGATGTCAGGTTTATTGTTCTTTCTATTTTGGAGAGTTTTTCGTCTTTCTTTGTATTTTTTAATGTTCTATCTAATTAATATGTTTTGTTAAAAGGGTTTAAGGTCCCTTCAAAACTTATTTTTACCTTAATCAAAAATTATTTGAAAAAATCATAGTATTCATAGTTTTATTATTATTTATATTTGCTATATAAAAAGACTTCACATCTAACTTCATTTTCCAAATATTTAAGAAAAAACTATAATGTAAAATCAATTTTATAAAAAAAAATATTGAAATAATATTTTACATTTCTAAAAAATAAAATAAAATAAATAAAAATACAGGTTTACCATTTTTTTATCGATTGAATTTAAAAAAATCTAATCATTGAACACAACTTCAAGCATTTACCCTCTAATTCAATAGATTAATATAAATTTGTAAGAATAAATATATAAAAAAACTATAAAAACCATAATATATAACAAACTTAGGTATATTCTTTTTTTTTATGAATAGTTCCTTTTCTATTAAAAAATATTAAAGTTACATATCCACAAAAAAGGGGCCGGGGGATAAGGAAATCACCCCGCAGAGTTCACACGGCTAAGCCGGAAACATAAAACTATTCATCAAAAAAAAATATAATGCCATTTAGGCAGCAAGAGCAGTTCCAGAAGGTGGCGGATCTTTATCATCCGATCCCCACTTCTTAGTGGGATTGACAGGAGGGTCGGGAAGCGACCAACCATCATTATCAGCATCTTCTTTTTCTTTTTCTTTGTCATCCGCCCTAGGCGGGGAGATAGCAAGCACCAGGCGGGGAAACTTGGAGGAAGTGGCAGGAGGCCAATCCCAGCCACAGCGAGCACCAGAGGCGTCAGGAGGGGCAGACTGCGCTGGAGCTGGCCCCCATCCAGAAGTCTGCGGAGGTGGAGAAGCCGAGCGGCGCTGCCAACCATCCCCACCACCTCTCGGAGAGTGATGGAGAGGGGCCTGGGAATGTGGCGTGTGTGAGCGGCGCGCAGAGGAGCTACGCCCACGGAGACGGCCTCTGCGAGGCGTACCCTTGGCAGAAAGAGCATCCGAAGGAACTCGGGCAATAGTACAGGGAGCATTGCCCCAATGATTGAGCAGCTCCTGCAGGTGAGCAACCTCCAGAGCCACTTTATTGGCTTGCACTTGAATCTGCATAATCACATTATTGCATATAGTAACTTTGTTATACATA
>MU227082.1:2116052-2128818 GCA_018584345.1 Thuja plicata
ACAGAGTGATGGGCCTCCAATTGCAAATATCCTCTGGATCACCAGATTTAGGTATGAATTTAATATTCCCTTTGTTAATTATGTTTCCTAAACTCTTGTTGTGAAAAGCTTCCAGGTAAACCTTGTGTGAATCAGAACCCACAACATCCCAAAGGTGCTTGTAGAATTCACAGGGGAAACCATCGCATCCTGGAGATTTATCATTGGCCATAGAGAAAGCTGCCTCCTTGAGGTCTGATATGGTAAGCAATTGCTCACAGAAGGCATGCTACTCAACCACAAGGCGGTTTGGAGTAACAGCAATACAAGCCTTGAGAGCTTCATCCCGAGCAGCTGAATTGCCCTGAGAAGCAAAGACTTGCTTATAGTGCTGGACAAAGGCCTGCAGAATAGCCGGTAACTCAGTGAGGGTCTCAGAACCTTGTTTAATCTTTTGAATACCAGAATTGGTATGACGAGCTTTGAGAGCTTGAAAGAATTCCTTGGAAGCTTTGTCGCCCACTTCCAGCCAATGGAGGCGGGCTTTGATTTGAGCACCACGAGCAGCATAGGCATCAGCAATTTGCTTCTCATGGTGAAGCTGGGCCAGCTTAAGCTGGAGCTTTGTATCAAAAGGGTTCAACGTAAGCACTTCAGCAGCAATATACAGAGCCTTGGTATTAGCTTCATAAGCACGCTTTCTGAAGCAGGCTAACTGATGGCCATAAATGCGAAGAAATCTCGCAGTGTGGGTAATGGCATCATTCCACCATTGAATCCAACCTGTATCACTATGGGGCTGAGGCTCAAGATTCCAAACTTGCAGAATGTGGGAAAGGGTGGACTTATGCGTCAGCACAGACGTGTTAAGAAAAAATTGCCTCTGTGTAGCTCTCCTGGTGCAGGACTGCCAGGTAATGGCAAAGTAAATGGGGAAGTGATATGACAAGGTAACATCTGTCAGAGGAATGACAGGTAATCCTCTATCTTCAGAGAAAGAGAAAAAAGATTGAGCCGTTATCATGGCACAATCCAGCTTCTTAAATATGTGGTCAGAACCCGCTCTGAGATTAGACCAAGTATGCCAGACCCCACCCTGTTGGTGGCGGTTAGCGTTGGGATCAAAAAGGCCTAATTTATTGCGCATGTGGTACTAGGATTCTCTCTCCCTAGCTGTCCAGCGAAAAGGCAAAAGGCCCTCCTTATCAGTGGCCAGCTCAACCATATTAAAGTCCCCACACATAACCCAAGTAGCTGGAGGCAAGTTGTCTTCCAACCAGTACCATAGTTGAGATCTTTCAACAGCATCATTAGGGGTATAAACATTAATAATACCAAAGGATTGATTATGCAAAGATAAAAAAATCCAGGTAACACGTTGCATCGGGTCAGATCCATGCGCAATAACACAAGAATGAAGGTGAGGTGACAGAAAGGTAATGACTCCACCTTTGCCAGCTTCATGCTAAGAAGAAAAGACAATGTCATCCCGCCATATGACATGACAGGCAGAGTTAAGCAAAAATCCTAAAATTTTAACTTCTTGTAAACACAGCATGTCCAGATTCTGAAGTCTGCGATGGGTATCATGAACATAGTACTTTCTGGAGAGGTCAGTGAGACCTCTCACATTCCAGGAAAGAAAATTCATAAAAACTCTTGCATGGCTTCCTCATCCTCAAGAGAGCAGAAGCTATTTTGCAAATAGGCTGAGGCTGGAACAGAACCAAAGCTGGGGATGTAATCTCTAGAGGTGAGCCGCCTTTTATCTGGGTCTACCGTGTGTCCATCAGGACTGTAATACTGACGCATAGCCCTAGAGGTATGCAAGGAAGCCATTGTCGGAGGCACCACTTCTAGAGTGGGAGGCGTTACAGCAGAGCCCTTCCCCTGGGAAGCAGGGTTTGAAAAAATAGGCGCCACGAGTGGCACATCAACAGGCGGAGAATGCCCAATGGGCGCATCTGAAGATGGCACAACAGCACCAGAGGCTGGTGGCATCTTAGGGCCTGAAGCATTCTGGCCTTTATGCGTAATGGTGGTCCATTCTTCTTTTTTTCTAGCCTCAACGATTTTAACCGGCGCATCTTTAGGCGCGGGTTTCACCCGAGGGGTAACCAGAGGGCAGTCTTTTATCTTATGCTCTGCCGATTGACACCGATAGCAGGTGTTGGGAAGATTCAAATAGAGCACCTTCTGTGAGATGGTGAGAGAACCAATCTGAATTTCCACAGTGTCTTTGAGGTCCCGAGAAAGGTCGACCTCAACACAGACCCGCTTCTGGGGACGGGCATTGAAAAACTTGTCATGTTCCATGACAATGACCTTGCCTAGGGTCTTAGCAATAGCCTCAATAAACGGCCAGCATGGCAAAGGGAGGCCAGGGAACTCAACCCAAATAGGAACCCTAAGTTTTTTTTATCGTCGGAGAGAGTAAAGTCTCGAGACCACCTCTAGAAAACTAAAAGGGAGGACCTAACAGTCCAGGTACCATAGTTAAAAACCGCGTCCGCCTGGGAAGGGTTAGCAAACCTGAAAAGGAAAAAACCTTTGGTAAGGTTTTGCACTCTGTCAAGACGGACCCCATGAGGGGTCCAGCTCTTGTTGACCCAGTCCTTTAGGATACTTTTAGGAGGAGTACGACCCACAAAATATCCAATTAGCGTATGCTTCTCTAACCATTCACATGCAGTATCAAATTCCTGAGGATTAAGGATAATATCAGGGTTACCTCGTGAAAGACCTTCGGGATGAACTTGTGAGGATATTTTTTTGGAGGAGGTGCCATGGCAATCCAAAGCTTCAACTCAAGCACCAGCAGAAACTGCTGGGCCAAAGTTGGCCGGAGCCATACTAAAAGCTAACCCTAATGCACAAAAGATCCCGCAGTAAATGCGGTATGATAGATGGATGGCTCAGAGCGGAAACACAGATAGAATTTCGTACGCATGAAACCCTAGCAGAGAAAAAAAAAATCAACTTAGGTATATTCTTTCAACATCATCCATAATAATCTTTCATCCTATGTATCTTTGACACACGATCCATAATCATCTTAATAACTGGATATAAAAAGGCGATACCAAAGAAAGAACGAAATACATGTTTTTAAAGACAGGACAAGACACGGCTCTGCCTAACCACACATAAGTGTCGACTCCAACACAATACACAACCTTTTTTGTTTGATAGAATATTACGGTTATAAAACTACTAGAGAGAACCTTAAACCTAACAAATTTTAGAGTTTTAACCAACTACTAAAAATAAATAGTGAAATCTTCCCTGTAGGCATACTTCAATTTGTTGAAGGGACAATTTTGAAGTGATGGTCATCAGCTGGATTGATTTGACATTCCTCTAAGCCAGATGGGATATATTCTAATTGTTTAATGATGGTGGCAGGATTGTTCTCAGGTTTCTTTCTCTCACGCCTATCCATTATCATCACTGCCTTTGTCTTCCCAGCTATGTAAATTGCCCTTCCTATTTTGTTTTCATTAGAGTCTTTCGCCCACTTTCTAGATTTGGCTACTAACGTGGATCTAGATTTTATCATAGAACCATTCACAATGTCTGCTAATGCACATTGCATCTCCTCCAACAACTTATGTAACTCCTCCAACGATTTAATTGGATTGGGATTGGGAGTAATACCTTTGCATAACTTGTATAAAGTGGTTCCCGCCATAATTATAAAATTGACTAAATCTTTACAACTATTTTCCCCATCAAGATGGCCTAGTGTGATCAATTCCTTCACTTTTACAATGGACTTTTTATTTTCTATCTAGAGGCTTTCTGCAGTCTTCCCCAACATTACAAGATCTTTCAAAATTGTTTCATAATTTGAGAAGTTTTCAAATTCATTCTCATCATGCTTGGATAGTATCAAAGTAAAAAATTTAGTGATGAATATTTTATGAAAAATTATCAAGGAGACTACGCTACATATTTTTCTAAACAATAGAATTTCTCCTTGTAGCCCCACCAGTACATACAACAGACTCCTATGTACCTGGAATTTTGTGGCTGGTTTCCTGATTTTTTTATCATTAGTGTGTTCCCAATTTTTCTATTAATTTAACATAGGTAAATCTAGGATTTGGCTCCCTCTAAACAAGAAAAGAAAGAAATCGTGTTTATCATTGCGCACGTGAAAAATACTCAAGAGGGCTTTAGTAGAAAGCTGAAAATGATTGTTATTTTTGGCAAGGAAATGATGAATAAGAATTCCAGGCTCATTGCAAATTCACTTGAGCACATGTAGTCCAAACTGAAGAGGAAAGAGATGGTGGCTACTAGGGAGTCTAAAGGTCCTACTACTTTATCCTTCTCTCATAGTAGCCAGAAAAAAGGGCTAGTTTTTTCACCTTCTCAAGCAGTTAAATCAAGATAGAAGGACATTAAGGTCCCTTTCTTGTAGTATTCTTGTCCCTGGGTATCTATTGTGTTTTGGTCTTATTAGTGTTCTTTGCTTCTATGGGTTCCTTGGCTGGGTAGGTTGCTATTTGTTTTGCTGGTTATACTCTTTGTCAATTCACTTTTCTCTTGCATTTTAGTAGAATTTTAAATATAAAAGAAATAAATAAAGATATATCCTATTCTATATAATTAAACTCTACCAAATAACTATAAAACTTTCACAACATAATCATCTAACTATTACTTAAATTTGAGGTCTTACACTTCAATTTAGACTTGAGTTTTTTTGTATCAAAATTTACAAGTTTTAGGGAAAGGCAGGTCAGTAGTGGCTATATCTAACATTGCGCACTTATATCTCCTAAACAATATATTATATTTCAACACAAAGCATTTGTTGCCTTTGTATGCATCTTAACTACTTAAAACTAAGGTTTCGACATCTTGGTTCTAACGATGCACGTTGTAGGAGTTGTTATGTGTGAAAGGGTAAAAAGTGATCATTTCAAAGTGTCAACTGATACACAAATCCTATTACATCAATAAGAATTCACTCAAAATCACTAGTACTTGTGGATAAATGTCCTAGTCATTGTTCACAAATGTCCAAGTAGTGATTCATAAATCTCCAATAGTGGTGCACAAATGGGTCAATCATGAATAAAAAAGCTACAAAAAAAAAAAAATTTGATCAACTACTGGTACATTAATGATTGAATATTGGTACATGCAAGATTATTTGAGTGAATGGTTATTGGGAGGTCAATATGACAAAAATTGAGTGATTGTTGGTTGATTTTAAACAATAAAATGATACATACATTTTATATTGTGTTATGTCCAACCAATGTTTTGTATGATGTTCATATGCATTAGCTCTAACCTTTTGTCTTCTAAAATATCTACTATTTGATGAAGGACGGGTATTATCATTCCAAAATAATGTGATCAAATTCCTGATTCTCTCATCAATCCTATCAGAACAAGGAGATCTACACATGAGTGTTCAATTACATTCCAAGGTGCTATCATCCAAAAGGATTCTCCTCTTAGCATATCTTGATATTTTTTTCCTACTAAAACCAATCTGAGATGAAACTGAAGATATTTGTCTATTTTTGGAAACACTAGTACCTACAATGTATGTCAAAATCATTCTTCTTGCAATGGCCTTATCTTTTGATCGAGATCGCTTCCCTATAGAGCTCAAATGTTTCCTAAAATTTTCAATAATATCACTTTGAATGTTAGAAATATTTCTCTATTTTGATGTGTGTCTATACTCAACAATTTTAATGGCACTTGCAACTTTTTGTATAAGTACAATTGAAATAAATTGGGCTCCCTCAAGTGTTTCAAGATTATCAAATTTACCAATTATTTCCCTTGCTATCTTATTCATTGACCTCTTTTAGAGAGACTTAATGGTTTAAAATCAGTAAGTGATCTAAAATTCTCCACATCCATTGTAAGTAAATGATCTAGGTTTCTATAATTAATCTTTTTCTTTACAGTTTGAGCTAGACTTAAATGTCCATCCATACCCTTCAGAGCAAGTGATCCTGACCCTTCTCCAACTTCCATTGCTTGAGCTTCCACATGAAGTGATCTTGACCCTTCTCCAACATCCATTTCTTCCATTTCTTGAGCTTCTCCTTGATCTTGTACTTGTTGGTTGTGAGCAACATGCACCAAAACAAATTGAATTAGAAAATATTAGAGAAATTTGAAAATAGAGAGATAAAACCTGGGCATGTGAAATTGGAAATGCATACCTTCTTTATTTCTATAATAATATTCCAATGGAGCTTCACGATTTTTTTTTCTCTATTAGGTGAACTTTTTCTTATAGATTTAGTGAGTCTTCCCTTCTTGTTTCCCATCTTACTTTTTTTTTAAAACACCTTTGGAAAAATTACTAGATGCAAAAAAATTGCAAATATCACCTTCACTATAATTCTATTAGAAAACAAAAAAATAAATGGATGATTTGAATTTTTTTAAAGAGGAAAAAAAACACTTATTTATATCAAAATCAAAAAATGCGACCCAAAAAAAAATCTAGCCGAACTTAGTTCGGGTGAACAACCCTTGGCTAAAATCTAACCATGTGTTTCTTGTCAGACTTTTACCCCCAGGGGTTTGTGTGAAGGGGACTTCACACAAAACCCCCTAAACCCCTTCGCACAAAGGGGTGTTTGCATGAATGTACTAATTTTGGATGTTTTGGCCAAGGAAACTAGAAGTCTGCACAAGTAATCCCTTTGGAGGCCTCAATCAAGAGCCAAATAAGAGAATCTTCTAAAACAAAAAATTCCATATTATGATACTCTGAACAATCTTTACAATGAATATAATTTTTATATATATAAAAGAACAAGTATACTTGGCATATTAAATTGGATTCCTTTTTATTTTAATTATCTCTTTTACACTAATTTAGCGTTTGAAAGAGAATATTGAAGCCACCAAGGTGCAAATCCATATTTTCAAAGGTGCATTAGGAAGCTTGAAATTCTAAAACTTAAGCTCACTCTAGAAGAAGTCATTTATAACATGAAAAGGGACGTTGAGTTGGCTCCTCACTTAGGGAAGTTGTAAGTGCAATAAATATTAGGATTGAAGTTCAAGGATCAAGCTTAGTTTAAGGTTTTCACATTCTACTATATCATGAAATTTATTTTTCTCATCTTTTTAATGGGTTTTCATAGTTCATCTAAAGCTATATGTGGTATGGGTACCTATCTTTACATGTTATCAATGCCTTCTTCTTGAATTCTTCAACTCCACACTTTCCAATCTCTTGATCACAACACATTTCTTTAGTTCTTCATTCCTTTGTGAGATAAGATGCTACCTCTATGTCATTGTGCGTCTCTTGTGAATAGTGCAATGTAGTATGTTCTTCTTCAACTATTCTAACCACCTCATGAGAAAATGTTTCATTGGATGTATGTATCTCTTAGGAAAATGATAAAAAAGAAGAGCTTTCATGGAACTAAGCATTATTTTGAACCTCTTTTGATTTATTAACACTAAAACTTTCCTTGTCCAATTCTTCAATATTTTTTACAATAGTCTCACTTTACATGAAAAAATTGTTACTCCTATTGTATCATCTCAATAACACAAAAAATATTTCTTCCATATTACCATCATATTTATGCACAAAGTGACTTTCAATACCATAATCTGTAATGTGTAGCATCTTTAATGGAAATTTTCTACTAACTCAGAATGCAAGATTACCTCACAAGTATTTTCATCAACGTTCATAAGATCATTGTTTAAATATGGGACTAGATTTTTATTTAACATAATCAACTCGAGAATATTCTTATCTAGTGACTACATAAATGAAGACATGCATGATTTCATACCTTGATTTTCTTCAACAAGGATTTCTTCATCAATGTTTGGTGATGAATTCATAAAGACATATCATCCACAATTAAAGTCATCATCTAAAGCCTCAAGACACCAAGTGGGAATGAAAATGATATGAGATTCATCTTGATGTATCTTTTCATCTTTCCTTTTAAGATTGGAACAATTTGAATCTAGCTTCAAAAGTAAGAGATGAACTGCCTCTCTTGGAATGTGAGGGGTTTGAACAACTCCCTCAAACAAATGGTTGTTAAACACTATATTTTTGATCTCAAGCTGGAGATCCTTATTATTCAAGAAGTCAAAATGTCTGCTAGTACCTTTGCTACTCTGGCACCGCTTCTCTGGCCTGGGGCTGCTTTCCTTTATTCTGAAGCTGTGGGTGCGTCTGGTGGTATTGCCACCCTCTGGAACCTAAATAGAATATCTGGTCAGTTGGTTAACTCTTCCCCTAACTTCCTTGCTATCACTTTTATGAGGTCTGGTGTTGAATGGACCTCCTTTAATATCTATGCTCTGAACACCAGGCATGCATGTGCCTCTCTGTGGCATGAGTTGAGCCACATGCTTGCTTTAGTTGGCTCTGTGAACTGTCTGTTGGCTGGTGATTTTAACACCCCCCTGTACCCCTCTTAAAAGTGTGTTGGCCTCATAGATTACTCGGACAGTATGGGGGAGCTAGCGGATTTTATAACTTCCACAGGCCTTCTAGACCTTACTCTGAAGGGAGACCCTTTCACCTGGTCCAACAATAGGAAAGGTTCTCACCTCATCTAGGTGAGGCTCGATATGGTCCTTGCCACTTCCTGTTGGAACCTCTTCCTGAACTCCACCTTGTCGGCTCTCCCTAGAATTACCTCTGACCACAACCCCCTTCTTCTTTGTTGGTTGGACACTCCTAAGATCAGCCCGTCACCTTTCAGATTTGAAATCATGTGGTGCTCCCACCCCTCCTTTAGGGATCAGGTTAATTTCTGGTGGAAGACTCATATCAGAGGTACAGCAATGTTTAGGATTGCTCAGAAACTGAAAATTATCAGGAAGGAAGTTAAAGGATGGAGCAAGCATAACTTCAGTGATTTATGCAAGGAGAAAACTGTTATCTCAGAAAACCTTGTTTCCCTCCATGAGCAACTGGCATCCGGAAGCTTCTTGCCTCAGATACAGGAGGAGGAGGAGAGGACTAGATTTAAGTGGTAGGAAACCTTGAAAAGAGAGGAAATTTACTGGAAGCAAAGATCCAGAATTTAGTGGCTTGCTGAAGGAGACAGGAACATGACCTTTTTCCACAGGTCTGCTTGCATCCACAAGAAGAGAAATACCATTTCCTCCCTCCTGGATGAGGGGGGAAATGAAGTCAAGGATAAGGACAAAATTAACCAGGTTTATTTTAATTACTTTATGGACCTGTATTCAGAAAGGGGTCATGTCTGCCCTGACCACAAACAAAACATGCTCCTCGATCACATCCAAAGCGCTATTTCCCTTGGTGATAATGACATGCTCACGAAGCGGGTTACTGATGAAGAGGTTAAGAAGGTGGTGTTTGATATGGGTGCTTACAAAGCCCCTGGTCCGGATGGATTTCCCCCTGCTTTCTTCCAGGAGTACTGGGAGTTTGTGGGAAATGACGTTACGAGAGCTACCAGAGACTTTTTTAGGACTAGGCGTCTTCCTAGACAGCATAATCAAACTTACATTGTGCTCGTCCCTAAGAATGAAAACCCTACGTCTATGATGGATTTCAGACCCATTAGCCTATGTAATACATTCTACAAGATCCTCACCAAGATCCTGATTAGCAGAATTAACCCTCTCCTTGACAAGATTATCAGCAACACCCAGAAAGGTTTTATTCCTGGTAGGCAGATTCTGGACGCGGCCATTTCCAACCATGAAATTATCCACTCGATGGACAAATGCAGAGCCCCAGGTATGACCTTTAAACTAGATATTTCCAAAGCTTATGACAAAGTGAATTGGTCCTTTCTGCTTAAAGTCCTGGCTAAAATGGGCTTTAATGAAAAGGTTATCCAAATTATAAAAGAATGTACCCAAACGGTTAGTTTTTCTATCCTAACTAATGGTTCCCCAGGTAGACATTTTACCCCTGAGAAAGGTCTTAGACAGGGAGACCCCCTCTCTCCCTACCTCTTCATTATGGTGGCTGATGTGCTTAGTAGGACTATGTGTATGTTATCTGCTGCGGAGAAGTTACATGGCTTCAAACCTGCTTCCACTCACCCTCAAGTTGTGTTGGAACAGTTTGTGGATGACACTTTCCTCTTCAGGTATTCTTTTTTTATTGAGGCTAGACAATGGAAACAAACTTTGGATTATTATGCTTGGGCTTCGGTTCAATGTATTAACTATCAAAAAAGCCGGCTATTCTTCTTCAATACTCCAGTGAATGTTCAAAATAAGGTGCTAATAATTTTAAGATGCTTAGCATCCTCACTCCCTTCGACTTACCTTGGCCTCCCTCTCATGGTCAAAGAAGTTTCCCTTGAATTCTGGAACTCTATCCTGAAAAGAACCCAGCGAAAACTTGTTGGGTGGAAAGGAAAGATTTTAAGCAATGCTGGAAAACTTCAATTGGTTTCCTCTACCCTTCAGGGGATCCCAGTCTACTTTCTATCCCTATTCAAAATCAGAAGCAATATGGCTGAAAAACTAGAAAAAATTCAGAGAACCTTTCTGTAGGCTGGGACTGAAGAAAAAAAGAGGATTTCACTTGTCAATTGGGACACTGTCTGCCTCCTGAAAAGATTGGGTGGTCTTGGCCTTAGTAAAATCGGTCTGATGAACAAGGCCCTTACTACTAAGGTGGCCTGGAAGCTCATTGAGGGAAAAGAGGAGTGGTGCAGAATTATGGAAACCAAATATCTTGAAGGCCACCCCTGCAGATCTAGGTTCCACAACAGTGACCACCCTAGTGGTTCCAAACTCTGGATAAATATATGCAAATGTAAAGCCCTCCTAACCAGAGGGGATTTTTGGCAAATTGGAAATGGGAGATTGATTAGATTCTGGAATGACCATTGGATCATGAACCAACCCTAGTTGGGTAATAATTTCAAACCAATTATGGATCTCCTTCGACCTACCCTAGGTATCAGAGCTTCCAACTATACCAATGACAGGAATTGGACTGATATACCTAACCAATTATGGGACAGATCAGATCTGCAGCACTCAGCAAAGGAGCTTATGGACATCCTAACTAGTATCAGAATTTTTGAGATGGAAGACTCTATTATTTGGACCCCCACCCAGTCTAGGGCTTTCACTTTTAGCTCGACTTATAACCTGCTTCTTAAGGAAGAATACAACCCAGGGGATTGGAAGAAAGTGTGAATCCCCCAACTCACGCCTAAAACAAACTTTTTCTGGTGGACCCTTATGCACGGTAAGATCCTAACTCAAGATAACCTCACTAAAAGAGGCTTCTCAATGGCTAACAGATGTATCCTATGTGAAAAGGCAGAAGAAATAGTTAATCACCTTTTCATCCACTGTGACTATGCTACTAGCATGTGGCGTGGAATTTTTGACAAGCTGGGTATTTCATGGGTCCTTGATGGTGAGGTACAATAATTCATTAAATAGAGATCCCCCTCAAAGCACCCTCTACTCCAACTCCTCTGGCGTATGCTTCCCCCACACATATGCTGGTCCATATGGAAGGAAAGGAACAATAGGATATTCAGGGAGACAAGCATCTAGCCTGAATCCTGCCTAAATATCAGAACTAAGATGCTGAGTGAAAATGTCAGGATGGCTAAATGGAATCTCCCTCCTAGCCCTCCTACTTCCTGGGAAGCTAAGATTGCGGAACGCTGGAACCTCCTGAGTGGGTTCTCCAAGTTTGACAGCACAAAAATGAATGTCAGGAAAGCCACCAAATGGACTGCCCCTCCTAGAGGCAGGATAAAATTAAACTTTGATGGGGCAGTTAACAACCTTTGGAATGCTGGGGGAGGAGTGCTGAGAGACCACCATGGCACTTGCCTCCTGGCATATGCGGGTCCTATCAATAACTATACTATCACCCAGGCGGAAGGGACTGTTCTTCTCTGGGGGATTAAACTGGGAAAACAGATGAACTTTAATCAGCTGGAAATTGAAGGTGATTCCAAAGTTATAATAGAGGCAGTTAGGAGTGGTGTGAGTGATGGGTGGTGGACTAGTCCCATTATTTTGGAGGTCTGTGAGCTTCTGGAGAGCTTCTAACACATATCTATAGACCATACCTACAGAGAGGGAAACTCAGTGGCTGACTCTCTGGCGACTATGGGGCTAAAACAAACCAAGGTTAATAGTTGGTTGATAGTTGGTGATTTACCTTTGATGACTCAGCGTATCATCGAGGAGGAAATGAAGACAATTGTCTAAATGTGCCAGGCTGGAATCTTTATTACGTGTCCTTCCTCGATCACGTGTTGGCATTTTCGAGTTACCTGTGTGATTATGAAAGACAAAACCCAAAGCCCCATAAAGTTCAATAATTACCTTTTGTTCATGTGGTGTGATTGATGTCAGTGTAAAAAGGCATTTTTGGCGATTATTGATAGTAATGCTATTATTACTATTTATGTTACCCAGGGATTTCTTACATATGTCACTACAGAGCCGGATCTCCAAAATCCCCAAAACTGGCAAGGTATGTATATGCCTTTTTTGAAATGGATTTGCAAAAAAGAGCATTTTTTTATGGCATGCAACTACTGTCGGCTCCTCAAAGATATTTTGACGAGTGCAGACTGTTAGCACTTTTTCTTGTATCTCAACCTTAAACTGATTATACTTGAATGAAAACTCCTTTTGACAAGAGAAAGGCTAATTGCTAAGGATTGGATAATATCCTTCTTCGTTTTCGAGCTCCACATACTCAGGCAGGTATTACCTAGATAGTTCACTATGTTTCAAGTAAACCTCAAATGGTGGATTGGGTCTTCACTGTTATGTCATTATA